>ML826720.1:172341-192702 GCA_009831015.1 Picea engelmannii
TATATATATATATCATAATTTTGGAATTCAAAATACCAATTTATTGTCTCATATTTGATTTCTCAAAGTTGATAGAAAAAAAATGGCAAAGTTAACTAGTAATGAACTAATGTTTTGTATATTCTCCTTTTTACAATGCATTAAATTAAACATCAAACTCTTAAATATTTTTCTGCTATGTATTAATTTAAATGTTTTATTTTATGTTCATCGTGGACTGTAAAAAATATGATTCTATTGACATATCATCGAATAATTTTGGCAGAATAATTTTAGCAGATTAATTTTATATTAAATTTTTTTTTTTCTAGTTTACTAATGACCCTGTTGGTTGGTTACATAGATGCACTTAACCAATAAAAAAAACTAAAGGAAAGATAGGCATATGAGATCTACTAAATAAATTGGTTACATAGATGCACTTAACTAATAAAAAAAATTAAATGAAAAACTAAAAGAAAGATAGGCATATGAGATCTGTTAAATAAATTGGTTACATAGATGCACTTAACTATTAAATAAATTGGTTACATAGATGCATTTAACTAATAAAAAAAACTAAAGAAAAGATAAGCATATGAGATCTATTAAATAAATTGGCTACATAGATGCACTTAACTAATAAAAAAAACTAAAGGAAAGATAGGCATATGAGATGTTAAATAAATTGGTTATATAGATGCACTTAACTAATAAAAAAAACTAAAGGAAAGATAGGCATATGAGATCTGCTAAATAAATGAAAAGAAATAATTAAAGTGAAATAATACAAGAATGTGTTGTTATTTATCTATTTAAGAATATGCAAAGTCAATAATACAAGAATGCGTTGTTGTTTATATATTTAAGAATATGCAAACTCAATAGATGGACAAGAAAAAAAATGAACTGTCAAACATACAAGATTGTATCATTGCATATCTATTTAAGAATATATGATAGTAGACAACATGTTAAACTATGAAAAACTTATTTGAGAATATATGGTAGTAGAAAACACTTTAAACCATGCAAAGCCTATGCTGGTATGAACTGCACTAAAATGAAGAAATTTTCATGCTCTACCAATTTCCTTTCAGAAAACTTGTGTTTGATTTTGGAAGAATGTAACCAATGTGGAATTCAAAAGAAGAGGTATGCATTCAAGCATTGTGTTTTAGACATGACAAGGAACAACACATACCCCTTGTACAACTCATATAACATGTATGAAAGAGAATGGCATTAGGAAAACGATTTGCAGGCTACGGTTTAGTACTATTCACATAAACCCACATTTTTGAAAGGGTATTCACTTGACTTTAGGCAAGGTCGTATTAATTTCCTTAACTTTGTTAGAGAAGAAATTTATTAATTACAATTTAATTTACTTGACTTAGGCAAGGTTGTATTAATTTCATTAACTTTGTTAGAGAAGAGCTATCTATTAATTATAATTTAATTCTAATGATTAACACTTCTAAATAAGTTTACATGAAAATCAACTTAATTATTAAAATGAAGATTCTAAATAATTTCAAATTTTAAATGTAAATCAACTTAATAATTAGAATGAATATATTGGTATATATATGATATTATTAGTAAAATGTTATTACAACAAGTGGAAGAGATGTTTAAATTATTTTTAGTTGTTAGAATATTAATTTAAAAAATGAAAAAAAAAATTTATCACTTTAAGAAGTCAATGCTCTCAAATCTAGGATAGAAGAGATGTTCAACTCTTCTTTGATTGGTGCAATAGTAATACAAATAAAATTCTCAAGATAGAAGAGATATCCAAATTAATTATAGGTAATGTTTATAAAATAAAATCTTGAGATAAAAGAGATGTTCAACTCTTTTTTGGTTTGTGTGATAATGATAAAATAAAATGCTCAAAATGATATGACAATAAAATAAAATCTTAAAATGGAAGAGATGATCAACTCTTATTTAATTTTATCATGTAGTTATTAAAAAAATGCTAAAGCTAGAAGAGATATTCACCTCAAAGTTCATATACCCTTAATAAAATAAAATCTTAAAATGAAAGAGATGTTTAACTTTTCTTTAATTTTGAAAACAATAATTAAAAAAAATATTCAAAATAAAATAGATGTTCAATTCAACTTTAATTTATATAATGCTCGTAAAATAAAATAAAAATCGGAACGAGTTAAAATTTGAAACAAGATATTATTACAATATAAAATATAAAATATGTTTAATTTTTTTTAAAATTAATGCAATATTATTAAAATAAAATGAAAAAAAATATACTATTGAAAAAACTAAGTGTTCAATGGAAATGATGTTTAACAATTTTTTAGTTTAAAATAAAATGCTTACAATACAAAAGGTATACAACTCAATTTTGATTGGTGTAATGCTCATCAAATAATTTTGATTGGCCCCCGGATGGGGTGCCACACGGAAAGGAAGGGCACGTGGAGGCGCGACGGGAGAGGCCATTTATGGTGGCTCTCACCTCAAACCATCGTCATTTATGAAGGCTTTCACCTCCGTTGGCCTTCGGTTATCGATGGGGCCTCTCACGCGTGAGCATGGGCCGGCCAGCCAGAGCATTAAGCTCTCGGTGTTAATGGTGGCAACCATAGTTTATGTCATTATCCGTCTAACCGGACCTCTCAGAATGAAATTGAAGCTAGCCGAGCAGAGCAAGAACTGATGCGCAGGAGGCATCTTGGCACTAGCCCTCACTCTCACCATGTCGCGGGCAAGGGGGAGACCCCGTAGAGGAGCTGGCTGGTACGCGGCTGATTCAAGAAGGAAAAGGCACATGCGTTTCAAAAGAGCTCTGCTCCTGGCCAAGAGAAAACGACGCAGTGACGCCATAGCAACAAGTTCGCCCCCCGAACTTACGTCGAAGAAGACCCGTCCATAGATCTCCCACCGGATTTCTCTGAGAGTCGAATGTTTATCGTCCCGGATAATTGGGACCCCTCGGCGTGCCTTGGAGAAGTAGCAGCACCATCCAGTTTGAAAGAGACTCGCGACCCCAACGACGCAACGAATGCAGAGTTCGACACCTGCCTAGTTGAGGAGGAGCTTCCAGAATGCACAGTCGACTCACAGCCATAGAGGAAGACGCAGGGTCACCAGGAAACGGAGGCTGAAACAAAGTCACCGCCATCTCCACCATTCCTACAACCGGAGCACCTGAACCTGATCTTTGAGGTACGCAGCCTGGTGGATGATCAAATTTTCAGAGCTGTTCGCGTTAGCCAACGCTTGGACATGCTTTACGAAGCCTACTCCAGGGCCACACCTCGGTGCCAATGCCCCACCCGTGCTCAGCCCTATGTCATTCCTGTCAATGGCGGCAAGGCGAAGGAAGGTTGCAAGGACTTCGGCGAATAGGTTCTACTGTCTCATATGGTCTCCAACTCTTTTTCTTTTTCTTTTTATCAGAGCTGTAGCTCTTTAGTTACTAGCTTAGTTAGCGTTAGAACAGACTTTACTAAACTGCGGATGAAGATGGATACGCACCTTGGTTTCCTTCGGGCAGGGTGGCGAAACATGGTGTTTGATTTTGCATGTTGTTGTGGACATGCCAGTTGTCCTGGTTTCCTGCATAGGTGGGACAACTGGCACTTGTATGTCAAGTGTATTTCTTTTTCTGAAAGTTTAATATAACAGGATTCGCCCTTTTTAAAAAAATAAATAAATTAAGTAATTAATTAATTTTGATTGGTGTAATAGTTGAAAAACACAGATAAAATATGGTTGAACCATATTTTATCTGTGTTTTTTAAGAATGATATGGAGTTTTTTTATACATACCCTTTTTAGAAATATCCTATTTGGAAATATGGTTGAAAATAATCAAAACAAGTCATCAAATTCCGGAATGCACTTTCAATGAAAAATAAAAAATTATGGAATGTACATGTGCCACTTGTTTAAAAACATCGTAATGATATTGCATATTCAATTATTCGTTCATAATTGACTTTGGACATTTTTCATTTTTAAACTTTTTCCTTTATATTGAGCTTCTATTAACTTTATGCGCGTTGCACATACCAAATGACTATATTGACAACTTGTGACATCTGACTAGTAGTCTTGAAAGTGAACATGAGTATCGATTTGATGGGTTTCTTGAAAAAAATATCATTTCAATACAATGGATCCTCTTTCATATATAAAACCGTTATCATCAAAATCTTCTAATAGCCTCATCTTTTGTTTCGTGCATTGCATCAAATAATATTTCACATTTTCAATGTTGTCTACAGGTGAAACCATGGAAAAAACATCTTCTACAAATAATTGGATATATTGGACAACAAATAGTTCGTGTTAGATTATCACACAAGTACATCTACAAGTTATTTGAAAAAATTTAAACATAAAAATCACCTTCTCTAACAAGATCAGAAACTCTATCGCCATCAACTGACACTATAGTTTCATTTGATTTCATCTCCTCTGAACTTGCAAGTGACATTTTCCCTTTTACATTAAGTTCGATATGTCTCCAAGCTTTAACATATCTTGCATTTTCGTTTTCGCAAATATCTATGGATTCTGTGTCCTCTATGCAAACTGAACAAAAACAAGACTCATTTCTTCTATCAAATGCAAACACATTTTGAAAACGTTTTTTTTTAACTGAATGTATTTTTCGTGTCCCAGGTATTGTACTGACGTCATATGAGATTGATCTATTTACATCTTGGATTCCAACATACCAAAAAAACCTGCACAAGACAAACACTTGTTCACTTGAAATCTCTCAAGAAAATGATTGAAGTTTGAATATAAATTTGAACACGTTCAAATAAAAATATTCTGTGTACATGTGTAACATTTATATATACACACACCTGCACACATCCCTTGACGGATTATATTCATGGCTTAGCGCCATTTTGCACCATTCAACAACTTGTTCAGCAGATTCAAATCGATCGGCATGAGGGTTCATCTGATACCTTCGAAGTGTTCGTTTTATACATGCCCCTGCACCGTTGTGCTCTCCGTTTTCATGACCAGTCTAAATTTTTTTTCCAACAATGTGCAATGTTTAATTTTTTATGAAGACGACATAACCAATAGAATGATTGTGAAGATTTGAACTGACCCACACACACATCTGACCATATCCAATGTCGATCGAATCTGATTTGACGTTCTTTCAATGAATCATAAATTTTATCAAAACAATGTTGTACATAATGTGTGTCGTGTGCTCGATTATCAGTGCCATAAATGATTTTAGGGGCTAAATTTTGCAAATGGGCTAATTTTCCATGGTTTTTCCTCAAAAACAATTCGTCAATGTCCATTTTTTCTAAAAACAATTCACCCAAATTCTATAAAATAAAATTATTTTACCCTAAAAATCGTCAAACTTTTATAGAAACTATATAAAATCCTTAGAATTTTGAATATTTTTACAAAAGTATCGAATTTTTTTTTACATTTTGCATATGAAGGACTAGTAAGATTAGCCCAAGTTTATACATTTTAATATAAATTTTCATTCTTAAAATCATCCTTAAGATTCATCACTTATATAAAAGTGATATTCTTTAATAACATGTCGATTGTCGTTGGTGTTTTCTATGTTATCAAGACTCCGTTGAGCATGTCTATATAAAACGTGGACAAATATTGTGACTTGATCATAATGATAATATTCACTCTGTATTTCTTTTTGTGCAACGAATGTGTAATTCTCTGCAAAATCAACTACAGACAAAATTGTCCCTGGTGGAAACACTTCACGGGATTGTTTGAATTGTAGATCTTGCCATCGAGATCTATGTGAATGCTTGGTGTATTTACAAATTTCTTCCTCAAACTTCTTCAAAAAATCTATCACACAGATTTTATCTACCTTCAAATCAATCCTTTTGGAAATAACATTTGAAGAATGTGGAGTCGTGCTGTTGATATATTCATATCTCTTCCAATTAACTCTTATATTAGAAAATGATTGATCATTCATATCAATATGATACTTTGAATGAAACAAATTTAGATTTCCACAACTATCACATTTATTTCCACCAACACATTTTTTTTTTGTAAAATACATCATCATCTTCTCTTTCACATAGAATTTCAGATATAAAAACATGGAATGTGGAAGGAAGAGGTGAACCTGACCATAAAGTTTTACCAAAATCCAAAAAAATGTCGTAATACAACTCAAATTCGACATGATAACGACAACAATAAGTGTCACGAACAGTGATGGGTCTAACAAACCATGGTTTTTGTTGCACAAATGTATTGATTGAAATTTTAACTTCTTTGTGCTCTTCTTTGAACTTATTGAACAATTCTATTTGTGTCATTGGCAATATATGTTTTGAATGTTCTTCATATTTTTTTCGTTCTATTCTTCGTCGCAACACATCCCTTGTATGTGGTGAAACACAAGATTCTTCCAACCAACAATTATGGGCCAATTCTTTAACATTTTCTGCAAGTTTATCTTTGTAGGGTTGTCTAGAAATCACTGTCCAACAAGCGAGTTCATTATTTGCATCTATTTGCAATCGAAATTTTCTATGTTTGTGCAATGTTTTTCTTGACATTCCCATCGTTTTTGCCATGTGTCTTGTCAAACGATCTTTTATATTGCTAGATGAAACAATTGTTGTTTGTATTACTCTACGTGCAACACAAACATCTTTTTTTCGAGATTTTCCAAAAGCTTTTAATACACTAGTTATATTGTTAAACACATTCTATTTCACCTTTGTATCATTTGTCAAATTTTGAATACCCAATAATGATGTAACTTCTTTTAACTTTCTTGATTTCATTAGACAGAGTAAAAGTTGAGCTTGTACTGTTACTGATTCATCTTTGAAAAAAATATTATACATATTCTTAGTTCGATATCTTATATAATGGTTAGATTGTTTCTTCCCAAATTTGTCAGTATCAACATTTTCTAATATTTCATCATCAATGTTGATAGATTCTTCTGCATATTTCAATTTAAAGTTTATATTAAAAAACATAACTCGAACACAAATTCACTAAACTATATATACTTGAGTGTTCATCTTATATTATCTAAATTTATGTACATACTTATAGGTGATTCGTCTTCTTCTTCAATTTCAGTTTCAACGTTTTCTGCTTCAATTTCGGTTTCAACATCTTCTTCGACATTATGAGACAAATCTATTTATGTTTTTTGAAAAACATCAAATTGTAATTACAATCAATTATATTATTTACAATATTTTAAATTTGAATTCTATACTTTGAATTTTGTACTTTCTGAATATAGTCCGAATGTGCGTCGTGTGCTCGATCATCATATGTGCATGCATACCTGGTTGAACTTCTTCTTGTTGAAAATCTCTATTGACATTATCATCATTTTTTTCTTCAATATTTGCACGTTCTCATTTCTTTCTCTAATAATGATTTTTTCTTTGTTCGTTTTGGCAAGTATCATCTCGAGTGCGATCAAATTTTTTCTTGCGCAGACTTTTGTTTCCCATGACTTTTATGGTTATCTTTAAAATATATGTTCAACAAATTTTTCACCTTGAAAAAATGCTCAACATTTATCTTTCAACATATAAATTGTTATTCCAATAAAAACTTGAACAAACATCAATTATCTTATTCAACAAAAATAAAAAAGATGATTCAAAACTTTGTTTAGGTGCTCTAGAAAACCATCATGTATCGATATCAATCCTCCGATTAAGCCTATGGAACAGAGGGAAGAAATAATGAAAGAAAAGAATACAACTGCAATCAGTAATAGAAATGTTTTGAAATCCCTATCATTGAGCTCATATATGTCCATCCATTCGATGAATTGTGTTAAATGTGTTCGTCCGAAAGCATATTTATACGATTTGGCACGAAATGAAACGATATGACGTGTCTTTTCATTTTTTTCGATTGACAGAATTCACTCAACACGCTTTCGACCGAAAGAAGGTTTTTTTGGTTGAAAACATTGGAAACCATTCAGTTTTGACGGTTTCAATTAGATTTTAGTATTTCGGCCGAAATATTATTTTGGCCGAAAACATGAAATTAGGACTGAAAACAAAAACCAAAGAATTGTCTCAAGCTTACCTGAACTTCGGAGGTTGCAGACTCCTGCAAATAATGAGAATTTGGTTTCGAAAATGACACCAACATTTCCAAAATTGAATCTACTTTCAATTCCTATAATTTGTTTTCATTTTCATTATTTTTATATAATTTTATTTAATTTTTTTAAAAAATCACTACATAATATTTTCAGTAGACATTATGATTCAATGAAATGAAATATCGATATCTCTAAAAATTTACAGTGAAAAATTTAGAAAAAATTATATTCATAATCCTTGAACTGTTCTTTTCAAAAGGGTATATTTAGATTTTACTTTTAAGTAAATATCAAGATAGATACAAGATGTATAAAAACATGTGTTTAATATTTGCAACGTTTTCATCTTGGTCAACTTCAAAAAATTATAGAAATTATAATATTCATCCGTTAGATTCAAAATTAGAGTCATAATAAAATAGAGTCTTTGTAGATTGTTGCAGTATATTTCATTTCTTAAAAACATAAGTTTAATAATAGATACATTGTTTTTGGGAAAACATAACTCATTATCATTCCTTTCATATTTAAGGAACATACTGTTAAACAATTGTCAAATTGACATATCAAATCTTGGTAAAACAAATTTGAAAAATAGTCATTGGAAAGATAACAAAATTATTCACAAGTTTTGTTTTTACTATAAAGTGAAATTCTAAATAAAAAAAATACTTTTGTATAACGGAAGTTGAAGAACTTGTGAAAATACAGTTTTTTTTCTCATAAAACAAGAAAAAGTGTTACCCATCTTCATGATTTTACCCGCATTTTTTTTTTAGTTAATTATCTTTGGTGTGATCCCTCAATAAGTTGCACATCCTTTGGAGGCACTATATTGTTGGGTCTTGAGTGATCTTGTTTGCCAATGAAAGCAGTCCAATAGAGTAGTGCATCCCTTTGAGAGACTTTCTATTGTTGATCATGCTTGGCTTGTTGTGTTGATGAATGTATCCATTTGAGCATATTTAGATTTCTACACATACAAGAATTTTCAGTTAGTATCTTTGTATCTTTTGTTTAGTATAAATTTGTTGTAACCTTTATATATTCTTTATTGTGAATTTGTATATAGTTTGTATCTAATCTCATTGTAACTCTATGTATCCTTTGTTTATAGTTGTATCATCTATTCATTTTGTATTTAGTTGTAACCCTTTGTATCTAATCTTGTTGTAAAGTAGCTTATTTATTTATAATATTGTGTAATCATTGTAATCAACCTCCCTCAAACTTTAGTTGACCCCTTGCCCAATCTTAGACACTAGTCTGAGTTATCCTAGGAAAAGGTTTTGCTTGTCATATTGAATTGTTGCACATTGCATCATAGGATAGATTTCCCCCCCAACCTTTAACTAATTAAAACCAATTCCTAGAACTTAACGTTGATCTCATCTAGAAACTAGGGTCTACCCCCCTTGGTTTCCCTAGGGATAAGCCTATACAGAAGAGATTCAAGTCAAAGTGACAATGTGGACTTTGAACCTAGGCATTGTGCCTCAAAGGACACACTAAGTGAGAAAGACTTAGCTCACGTTTGCGAGTGTGTATAAGGACGACAACATCTTTGGCGTCGTTGCCGAGGATAAGTCTTTTATCCTTGGTCAAAACGACTTAACTTATTTTTTAAGAACTAAACAATAAACTTTAGTCCCTAATTTTTGTTTAACTTGCATTGGTTATTTTTGTCTGCTTTCTTTCCAAGTGGCGTCTCAATTGAACAAATATATCAAGTATACTATAGGGAGCAATTCTTATAGGCTGGTTGAAATTATTGGAGATGAAGCACTCATTAACATCCAATTCTTGTTTCAACTTAATAATCTAACTTTTGTTTTCCTTCTTGTTTTTGCTTTGTCCAATGCTCTTGTTTGTTTGCTAAACCTGGTCATTTGGCGACTCCACTCTAAAATAATTTGACAAAGTATTCTTCAAGAAGGAACTCACGGCTTGTTTTGCTTCATCCTTGAACTTGAATTTTTTTGTGGATGAAGTTAGCATGTTTCCCTTCTTGTTGGATTCTTAGTAATCTTGGGTCCCAGTCCTTTCCTTTAGACGTTTGTTTAATTGATCTAGTTAGAAATGGGTGGTTTTTATAGTCCTCTTGATTTTTCAGGAATTGTTGGTTATCCGCATGATATATCTGAAAATGTTATTGAAAAAATTCCTGAATATCATAATTTTGATGATGGTAGTGCTCACATTAGGGCCTTCATGCAATGTATTGATGAATGGTGTGATCCACCTATTTATGAGGATGTTCTAATGCAGTTGTTTGTCATGAATATTTGTGAGGATTTGGCTTATGATTGGTTTCATGATTCAGATGATAAGGAGTTCAAGACCATACAGGACTTGTTGTTTGCCTTTTTGGACAAATTTGGGGATGATCGGGAGAAAATTTACAATGAATTGGTTGATGATTTTATGGAAAAATGGAAGAGGAAAAATATTTTAGCTATTGAAACAACTAGTTCAGATATAAAGATAGATACTCCACTAGATCCCATTGAGGAGCTTAAATAAGTCATTTTGAACATGTAGTATGCCCATAGTGAACAGCTTGAGGCCATACAATTGGCCCATACTAGACAGTTTATGGCCCTGGAAGATCATGTGGAAATCATGGAAGTTGACTTTACAAAAACTTATATTGAACATCCAAACCTTATGGAACCTGAAATTCACAATGAAAAAGATAAGGAAGTTCATATGGAAATTCCAGATGAATCAATGGATGAGCTAGTAATCGATTTTGAGGAGATAAAGGAATTTGAATTTGAAGTTGTTGAATATCTATATAATTCAAGTCCCCACCTTCCTCCATAGGAACCAATCTCTTTGAAGGAGAACCTTTACAACTTTGAGGAAAACAATGTAATGGTTCCCGTGGCATGCTCATTTTCAACATCTCAACCAAAAGATGAATTAATGAAAAATTATGAGGAAGTGGAAAACAAATTCATTTTATCAATATCATATCATTATGAGTATTGGTTAGCCTTCCACATTGACAGTCATGAGCAACAAAGTATTAAAAGTTTACACGACTTGTCATATTCCAGTGTTTGGTTGAATGGAAAAAGGAGCATGATTCTTGGCTAGTTATTCCTCACAAAAATTTTCAAGTTGATAAAACTTGGGAAGGGGTCTTCTGTGAGTTATCCTGGACAAGGATGTTTCAGACACTTGTGGCTTCATTCCATCCAGTGCATGGATGGTTGTAACGTATCTCTAATCCTTCTCCTTGTATTTCATTTTTGTATTATTTCATTCATTATGTTATTATGTACTTAGATGTTTTTGTATCATAGTTTCATTTTGTAATTAGAAATATTGTACCATGGTTATTTCTTTATGTAATTGGTGTTTATATCATTTTACTTGTCATATATATGTATATATATGTTGGGTATTGGTGAACACTTTGTTTTGTAGATGTTGGATTCTCGTATGCTCTCCTTCCCAAGTGTGAAGATCAAACACACGTCCCCATGTGGAGACAGATGTTGACCATGTATTCAACTAGGGGGTAAAATCCATGTACCATGAATATATGCATCATCAGATGCTATCAAGTTAGAGACTTCCTGGTTCTACAAGGCATTTTTGGTCTTCAACACGTATTTTTGTAATTAGAATTTTCGCTCCCCTGCGTGAGATAATAATGTAATAGGTCTGCATGGATCATAGTTTAGTCAGTTACCTTATGATTTATTCATTATGATATTTCCTTTCACTGAGTGTTTTTTTTTCCTCAGGTTATTAATTTGGCCTAACCAATCTTATTAATTTCCCTTGAGTTTTTCATTCCCGCAAATAATTCCTCCAAAGAGGTGGAAGGCGTTCTAATGGTGTCATCCTCTGGTATATAGTTTTTAGGAATGATGTAAATGACCATGTAAGACATCTCTAGAAGTTTTGAGGAATTTCGTCGAGTCTAGATAGTTTTTTTTTTTAATTAATTAAAATTGCCCAAGGTTGGGTAATTTAATTAATTAATTTTAATTAATTTTTTATAAATAATGTAAAAACTAGGTCCTTGGGATTTTTCTAATGGTATTTGTGCTCAAAATAAATGGAATGAGACCCCTTACACCCTTGGACCAAGTTTCAACTCAATTGGACAACTTTTGCTAGGTGTTTGTCCAAAGGGAGTATAAGTTAGTCAAAACAACAATTTTAATTGCTAAGCTTGACATGGTAAAAATGTCAATGTTTGTAATATTGAGAAAATTGAGTAAAGTAAAGGTGGGCGATGACGAGAAAACATTTTTCTAATCTTTTCCAACCCTCACATCACCCCCTCACGTAGCCATTAAGCAAAAACATCACTTTCCCTAGAGAGGTGTGCCCCCCTTCTTGAAAGTCTCCAAAAAGTAAAAAAATAATAAAAAAATTAATGGGAGACTTATTCTATCCCTTGGTGCACCTCCCTAGACCCTACAACTCATCATTTGACTTGTCAAAGCCTTGCCAACTCACTCCACTCATTTCCACTTCATCCATCCATGCCAAAACCCTAGAGTTGCCCCCCCCCTTCTTGAGATTCTCACTTTGACTTGGGTTTTGACACTTGGCTCTCATCCAAGAGGGGTAACTTTTCCTTCCCAAGTATAAATAATATCCCTCCCTCACTCATTTCTTACCATCTCTTGAGCTATTGTTATGCTACCAATTTCTTCCATCATCCCTCATCTTCCATTTTGCTTTCACTCATTCTTGTTCTATTTTTGAGATGATCTTGTAGCAATTAATTGCTGCAACTTCCTCATTTGGGTAATAAAAAAGATATTTGGAGGACCTTGGTGTACATGAAATTTTGTCTTGATGCGCATGCTTTGGAGGTGATCTTGTTCCATGTGTTTCTTTATTTGAGATCTAGAGTATATATCTAAAACAAATTAGTTTGTTTGGATAGAAAATGCAATAGTGTAGTTGTATATCTACTTGATTATGATAGTAAGTAGTGCAAATTAGTTTGTATTACTTGTTTATCTTAACAACTATTTGCTCTTGTCTCACATTGGCTTCACAAGTTGCAGGTTGCTTCAAGGGTTTGTAAGGTTGGTTTCAAGTTGGAAACCCTCCTTCATAACCTAACATAAACTCTTTTTTTTTTTTACCTGCTCATACATATTCATGTTATTGGTTTTCTAACACTCTTAGATAGGTCAATATATCAAACTCATTTTCTGAAATTTTTATGCAGAAAATTTATGTTGAAAAACAAAAAAAAATCTTAACTTTTCTGTGTGTTTTGCAACATTTCCAACAAGCAATAGCTTGTTGTTTTTTGCAGGTTCTCGCCATATATAGGGGAAGTGTTGCCCATTTTTAGCCACAAAACACACAAATAACCTCTCCTTTGATTGGGTAACAATTCCCAATCTTTTCTCTCTCTCTTCTAAGCATTGTAGCAAGTCCAAAGTGGGTCCCCAAGTGGCTTGCATTCTCTTTTAATTTTCTGTTATTGTTTTTCATTCTTTGTCCCACTTGTCATTATGACAAGGTTGTGTGGCTAGGTTGTTCTAGTTTAGTTTATTCATTTTCCAACCCCCTTTGGCACAAAATAGGAAGACTTGCCTCCACCTTGTGCCATTGTGAGTGGTTTGTATTTTTTTTTTTTTTAAGTTTTTCTTTCATTCTTTAGTTGCCTACACCTTGCATGTGAAGTTGGCATAGCCAACCCCCAATATAGTATGGCTAGCTTAGTTGTTTATTTTCTATGTTGTGCTTAATGGATTAAAATCATCTAGAAGTAGATCTCATACAACTAAGTGCTAGCTTAAGCCCATGGAGGCATAGGTTTAAATCTCATGATTTAAGTCTCTTTTATTTGCAAGTTTTATTTTCTAAGAATTTATCTTATTGCAAATGTTCATGGGAAAATGGTGATAGTTTAAGACAACTCAATCTCTTTTTCATTGCAAGATATTGTGGGTTTCCCTTTCATGCTTTTCAAGTAACATTTTGTGGGTAAACACTTATTTTCTTACAAGTTTAACATTTCGGTTTTGGTACATTTTCATACTTTTGGGCAAGTAAAACTCACTTTTATACACCTAATCACTAAAATTAACTTAGTCCATAGGCCTAATAATCAACTAGACTTAATAGGACACCTCTACTAACCCAACGTTTCCATTTAAACAAGGACTATAGGAAGCAATGGAAGGTGATAGGCCGGGGACAGTCTCGTGGTGCTCAACGTACTTTCCGGGAGTACTCTTTTCCCTTGGGATGACTTGTGGAGATAGGTAGGACTTGTTTCCATACTTCTTGAGCACCCAACAGTTACTTGGTACAAGCGGGGGTTGTATTGGGTTGACACTTAGCTAGGTTTTAATCTTCACTTACTATTTTTTAATAAAATCCTTAATCCACTTCAACTTTGGGCATCTACTTGATATATCTTTTGTGATCTACATCTACACTTGCAAGCACTTCATTTTACATTTACATTTACATGCATTTTTATCTATATGGTTGTGGATTAATCACTAAGTAGTCATAAATTGTGCTTGTGGACATTTTCCCTTTAAAACATTTATTTTTCAGTTAATTATCTTTGGTGTGATCCCTCAAGAAGTTGCACATCCTTTGGAGGCACTATCTTTTTGGGTCTTGAGTGATCTTGTTTTCCATTGAAAGCAGTCCAATAGAGTAGTTCATCCATTTGGGAGACTTTCTATTGTTGAGCATGGTTGGCTTGTTGTGTTGATGAATGTATCCATTTAAGCATATTTAGATTTCTGCACATACAAGCATTTTCAGTTAGTATCTTTGTATCTTTGTATCTTTTTTTTTAGTATAACTTTGTTGTAACCTTTAGATGTTATTTATTGTGATTTTGTATCTAGTTTGTATCTAATCTCATTGTAACTCTTTGTATCATTTTCTTATAGTTGTATCATCTATTCATCTTGTATTTAGTTGTAACCCTTTGTATCTAATCTTGTTGTAAAATAGCTTATTTATTTATAATATTGTGTAATCATTGTAATCAAACTTCCTCAAACTTTAGTTGACCCCTTGCCCAATCTTAGGCACTAGTCTTAGTTGTCCTAGGAAAAATGTTTTGCTTGTCATATTGAATTGTTGCACATTACATCGTTGTCTTTGCATCATAGGCTAGATTTTTTCCCCAACCTTTAACTAATTAAAACCAACTCCTAGAACTTAACGTTAATCTCATCTAGAAACTAGGGTCTACCCCCCTTGGCTTCCCTAGGAGTAAGCCTAGACAGAAGAGGTTCAAGTCAAAGTGACAATGTAGGCTTTGAACCTAGGCATCATGCCTCCAAAGACACACTAAGTGAGCAGGACTTAGCTCACATTTGCAATGTGTATAAGGATGACACCAGTCCTTATTTCACATGCAGTGTCTTATACTACTAAAAAAAATAATAAACTGGAACACACATGCAAAAATCACCAAGCATGTTCACATGGTAACTCAAACCCATTCAGAAACCCCCAGAGTATCAGATTCAATGGAAAAAATCGTAGTTCAGCAGTAGATATCCAGATCAGCTGGATCAGGGATATTTCAACTTCGCCAGAGGTTACTTCAGGGAAGAAGAAACCGAGATGGTTTCAGGAGGCCCTGAAGGAGGCCAAGGAGTATGTTGGAGAGCCTCAGAGATTGATGAGAGGGAGTAGGGTGCTAGAGAGGTTTGGGTCCCACTTGGCTATGGTGACAAGCATATCAGATTCTGTGGCCACTACTGATGAGCAGGTTGCAGACATTCTCACCAAGTCTTTGCCAAGGGGAAAGGATGTCCACTTCAAGGACAAGTTGGGAGTGGTGAGTAAAAATTTCCTAGTTAAGAAGGAGTGTTGAGATTTGGGTACCTTGGAAAGTGGTCCCCTTGTGTTTGCGAGTCTTTAAACACAAAGGGGGTAATATTTGACCTCACCACTTTACTTTATGTTATAAAGTCAATGTGACTTTATTTCACTTAAGTCAAGTGACTTAGGAGACTTAAGTCATTTTTGGAGATTTAATCTCCACCATTGATTGGAGGTTTGGCCTAAGATCTAATCTTGGCCATTGGTTTTCTACATTAGCCTAAGGATTAGGCTAAAGGAGGCAAAAGGGAAAAAGTGAGATTCATTGTTCACTTGGAGATTAGAGTGAATGCGAAGAGAGGAGAAGTGAGGGTTTTTTATAAGAGAGGCATAGCTTTCAGAAGGTGGGGCACAAATCTTGAGGAAGGAAGTTGGCTAGAGTGTGTGGGCACATCTTGAGAGGAGAGGCACATGCATGATTGAGAGTGCACTTGTGGAGAATGTTGGGGTGCATTTCTTTAGAAGAGGAAGGGGCGCATCTAGCAAATCAAGTGAGGGTGCACTTGAGTGGAAGCAAAGGGAGCAAATGAGGAGGGTGCATCGTCTTGGGTGCATTCTCCAAAGCTAAAAGGAACAACAAGCAAGGGGCACAAATGCTAAGGAAAGGGGCGCATTTACCAAGGAACTCCAAAGCAAGCTTGAGAAGAGCTTTCCATTATATCAGGTTTCTTTGTACATTTACTTGTTGTAGCATTTGCTTTGAGATATCCATAATACATCTACTCTCTTACTGGTTTTCTCCATGGGGATTTTTCCAGGGTCATGTTTACCAAAAACACTAGTGTTCATTTGTCATGGTTTTCTTATTTACTTATCAATTGTATGTGTTAAAGATCCTAGAGGATATTTACTGCTTTTGTGGAGTTTTATGTGTGCTAATTTGGACAACTAAAACCTCCTAATTTAATCCTTAAAACAACATCTACAAAGGGGCAACAAATCACTTCCTAAGGGGAAGAATTAAAGGGCAGAAATATCAGACTTGTTGGATGTCACAAACAACAAGAAAAATAGTTTGAAATTACCTTGAACTTAGTGCCCAACAAAAGGTCACATGACACGCCTGTTGGGCAGCCTATAGGAACCTCATAATTTCTTCAATGCAGAAACCCCCTGCACCTTTCAAATGATAACACCATTATCCCACAATGAGATGGGATCGTAAGGAAAAGTATAACAAAATCATGTGAGAACAGAGTTGATGGCATGTGAGCACAGGTGTCTTGTCTCTTCACATTAATGTTCAAATGTTTGAAGCACTAATCATGATTATGTACCATGTGATATATTATGAGTCCATTGGGACTTGCCATGTGACGGATTACCAACATTAAACATGTTGATGTATTGGGAATTGATTAGGAAATCAATTGGTAATATTATACACCATTAACCATAAGCTCCCCCCTCCTTTTTTTCTGAACTTGCATTTTCTCACCAATCCATTTCTTTGTTGTGTTCTCGTAATATGTGATAGAAAATTATATCGGTCAAGGAACCTCCTAATTGTCTACTTTGATCTAGGATTGAGGCTATAGAGTTATTTATGAGCACTAACTTTTTGACCATATGATTGATAATGATCTCGGAGTCTCCAATCACTATGATGAATGCACGTCTATTTCTTTGGCAATTTTGAGTCCCTACCAAAGTGCACATGCCTCTACTTTATTATTTGAAGCGATACCTAGTCCCCAAGTGAACCAAGCTTCTATTGTCCCTCCAAGGTCAATGATGACACCCCCTTGCAACTGCCACCCCAAGATTCCCCTTCAAAGCTCCATCAAAAAATAAAAAAATAAGAGTGTTGAGCCCTTTTCCAATTTTCAAAATCAGAGATGTTCTGTCGAAGCTGCCAACATGATCTAGGTAATGGTTTATACATTTTTATCTTGAGAGAGTTATTTGAAACTGCCCAAACCATTCTTCATCTAGATTTAAACAATGATGGATATTGGGATTTTTACCTTTGGAGATGATACTTTCTGCGAACATACTCTTGACCTTTATTGCTACTGAGGGTGGAATATCCAACTCCTAATGAAAAATTGTGCGGTTCCTTACTAGCCAAATTTTCCAACATAGGCATTTTGGCAGTGCTGACTATACCCTTTTGAATAACTATTTATTCTTGAATGTTCCTTTGCAATATTTATTCCATGTTGTGAACATTTTTTTCTAGGAACTTTGCATACTCATTCTATGGATTAGACCTTCAAATGCCACTTGTCAAACTCTTATAGAGAAGTTGCACTCAAGAAAGACATGACGAATCAATTCCTTTTCTACTTGACACAATACACATTTAGATGAGCCCAGGATGACACACTTTTGGAGGTTTCAACTATTAGTAATTTTTCATGAACCAAGGTCCAACATAAAATATTTACTTTTGGTAGTCCATCTATATGCCAAATCTTCTTCCAAATTTTTTATTTTGGAGGTAGCGCCATCTTTTAAAGTTGGGAGATATATCCTTCCTTGAAATTGTAGTTGGTGAGTTCCCAGGTTCTTCTATCTAGGATGGATTTCTCTCTAGGCACACATCCTTTCAAGGAAAAAATTAGTTAGGACTTCAAATTTTGCATATGTTGCAAAGACAACTCTATTTTCCAATCTTTCCACTGACCAAATTCTTTGTCCCAAGAGGATATATCAGTTAGAATTTTATTATTTTTCCTATCCAACCAATCTGTTAAAGGTAGAAGTTCCTGATAGTTGTCCAACACTTCCTGGCCCATTATTATGTGTAACCATATGTTGACATGTTGCTCATTTACTGGGAACTAAGACAATTTAGATCGCATGAGAGAGATTGCTTCTTTTATTAGTTTCCAGATTGATGGTCCATTCTTAATTTCTTGAAGAGATTTTAGGCATCTTTTCTTCTCACTTGAGAAAAAGTTTTTTGGGAGAATTCTTTTCCACCAAGAGTTTTGACTAGATATGAGTCTCCAAAGAAATTTTGCACCAAGAGCAAGGTTCATTAACGAAGGGTCTTTGATTCCTATCTCACCATATTCTTTGGGGGGCCTTACAATTGCCAAATTCACTAATTGGAATTTTGTGGCATTACCCTTGCCCCCTTGCCATAAAAATTTCCTTAATTGTTGAGATAATTTGTGCATGACACTCACTGGATCAAAGAGGGAAGAACGTTGTACAATTGGCAACACAGTGAGGACAGATTTAACTAGAAAAACTCTTCCTGTCGGATTCAACTAATTCGACCCTCATTGCCTAAACTTGGACTTGAATTCGTTGAGAACATTTTGCCAAGATTGGGTTGTAGGATTAGACAAGATAATGGGAATTCCTATATATCTGAAAGAAGTCCAAGTTTCCTTGTGAGTAATCAAGAGAATTCTGGAAATTTCTTGTAAATATCCCTTGCTCACATTCCGACCACAAATTTGACTCTTGTTGTGATTTGTCTTGCCCTCGGATGCTGAAGTAAAGAGATCCAAAACCTTTTTAATCCTGCCTGTAATGATGGTTGAAGCTCCCCCATTAAAAGGGTGACATCAACAATTTGTGAGTGATTAATTCTTTTGACACAAATTACCACATTGATCCTTGGGAGATTCCCTGATCACCTTTCAAATTCCAATTTCCTACACAGATTCTGCCATGATATAAAGTTTTTTTTATATTAACTATATATGTATAATGTTATAAAGTATTATATATATTAAATTTATATGCTATAAAGTATATTTTATATGTCATAATATTTGTTAGATGTCATATTATATGTTAATATGTTATAAATTATTATATTTCAAAAATATGTATATTGGTGAACCTAATGGCATACTTTATTTGAATCTTATTGAAAACTTTGAATTATAACCGAATTTCATCCTTGCCGAACTCGAACCCGAACTTGAACCATGTGATTTTGCTTGCTCAAAACATTACTATTCTAAGAAAACACACTTTATTTCCTCATCTCACTAATAGAGATTTTCTCTAATCTATGTTGTATTGTTCCTGGCCAAGGTAAGGAAATCAAATTCATGCTATTTGTATTAGTTGTATGAGTAGTGACCACTAGTCGTTGACCTATATTTAATTTATTCATAATTTCACTATTGGTCATTGAGCTATCTATAGTCCTCATTGAATTATCCCTTTAATTAAACATTTCATTGCTATTGCTATGTACACATATTACCTTATTTAACTCCAATTTATTTTTAGTTTGCTAGTAGTTGAAATTCCAAACTTCTTCCTTATTTGTTCCTTGTGAATTGTTTCTAGTTATTGGCAAGGGACTAGCTATGACATAGATCTCAGTGTTTTTATATTTAGTATATAAAAAGGAAGACAACCCATTGGGTTATATCTTCACCTTTGTTAATATGAACATGTTAATGTTTCATATATATATATATATATATATATATATATATATA
>ML826720.1:197627-210131 GCA_009831015.1 Picea engelmannii
CTGGGAAAACCAGTTTGGGATATATGTCTATAAATGAGGAGAATAGATGGTGGAATACAACAAGTAGAAAATATAGATGAACCTGTTACAATAGTATCTTGTCTCAAGCTGAAATACAAGTCCAAACTCAGCAGGTGCGCCCTAACATGGTGCACCCCTCATAAATGCTACCAAATCCACGATAATTGCTCCTGATGCAAGATGTGAGCTCTGAATGGAAAACCCCTCCACATGAATGAAGCTCTGTTGTGTGGCTTCCCTCTACAACTAATCCCACTGAAATCTGACAGGTGTAAGACCTCCCCACTACCGATGCGCCCTCTTGAACAAGTGCACCCTCCACAGTAATGAATTCTCTTCAGTAAATAAACAAAGCTCTGTGCTAGATGCCTCCCTCCATGAAAGCATGCACCAAAGCTATCATCACCCAATGCAATTTTTCTCATCCTCTTGCCCTTCTCCAAGCTCCTTTAGTGAACATACAAGTGAATGAGATATCCTTTGCCCCTTTCGCCCTCCTTTAGGAATCATAAGGAAACCTAAAAGATGGATGGATGAGATCATCACATCCCATCCCTAATCAATAGTTGAGATCATCTCACATATATCTCAACTCAAAACCCACTTCACTTAAGTTTCCATAGTTTCCAATTTATGTCTATTAATTCACCAACTTTGTGAATTAATTGTCACTTTAGGCTAAAATGACCAAATTTCACTTTTGACTTAAATCTCCTAAGTCAAAGTGAAATTCAAAACAAAGTACATAGTACAAGGGTAATAGTATCCCCCTTTGTGCTTAGAGACTCACAAGCACATGGGGACCACTTTCCAAGGTACCCAAATCCCAACAGGAATCAACACCCTCTTACAAACCCATTGGACAAATCCATCCATAACTTCAACATCAAATCTAAAACCACGGGTGTAAGAAAACATGAAGTTGAGGTAGATCCCTATTGCATGAATGGGCCAATGGAGAGTATTGTTCCATCACTCATTGATCAAACTCCATATTTGGGTTCTTTTGGTGAATCCCTACTCCCCTTTGTCCTCATAGAACTGATGGATAACTTCCTTGGCCTTATCCATGTCCTCATACAGGTGACCCATTGTGGGATTATCAACATCAACCATGTGGGGAACCTTTAGCAAAGGTTCACTAATGGCACACACCTCTTTCACTCCCATAGAAAAACTCTAGTTATGTCTCACAAGTAGGGATATGGTTTGCCCATCAATTTTAGTGTTGTAGACACAATCATTCCACTCATTTGAAAGAAACATCCTCTGCAAATCCAAAATAGAATTATGGAGAGACTAAAGAGAAATGAAGCTAGTGGCAAAGCACGTGATAGTGGGAGGCACCAACTTCTTATTCCTCATACACTGTCTCATGAGCATAATAACACACACACACACACACACACACACACACACACACACACACACACACACACACACACACGTGTGTGTGTGTGTGTGANTGATACAAGAAAGTTTGCCCATGTCACACACACACACACACACACACACACACACACACACACACACATATATGTGTGTGTGTGTGTGTGTGTGTGTGTGTGGTAACACTACTTGCTGATTCAATAATTTCCTTCACCCAAGAAAGTTTTCCCATGTCCTCTAACATCAAATCGATGCAATGGAAAACAAAAGGAGTCCATTACATGGTCTGATGCCTCTCCATAAGAAATATGCTACCGACAAAATAATTAGCAGCATTGTTCATAATGACTTGGAAACCATACTGCAAATCTATCTCCCTGATGAACCCATCCAACAAATCACATAGTAAATGTACATCTTTAACATATGCAGATTCATCAACAAATTTAATAAACATTGTCCCTTTGAGACAATTATCCAAGAATTTGAGAATGGACTTTCCATTCTCATATGTCCAACCATCTGACATGACAATGCATCTGGTGATCTCCCATGATTCCCTAAGATCAATGAATTATGAGTGGAATTGGTCTTTTCCCCTTGAAGGAGAGGTCCTCTCAAGTCACTATAGGAAGGGCCCTTGTACACTAGGCCAACAATAGTAATAGATTCAAACATTGAATGGTAGAATGGGATGTTTTCACTAATGTTGAAAGGAATGTCTCTTGATAGAAAACATTTGGCCACACTCTTATTGACCTTCTCCTTTGCCCTTTTTTTAATCATCGACAAAATAGAAGGTTTTCCCCTAGGCAGTGACCTCAATAAATGTGAGGATGCTTAGGGAATTGTGGAAAACTGAAGGTGTGGCTGAGCATTGGGTTTGGATCATCCCTAACAAGGTTGTGCTTCCCATGCTTCTTTCTTTTCTATTTGTAAGTTTGAGCATCAATTCTTCCCTTTGATCTCTCTTCCTAGCAATGTCAAGAATTGACTCATTTGCAATATAGACAATTTTTGGGGTAGATGAAAGGGAAAATCCATTTCATGCCTTAGGATTTTTGCAGGTTGGTATTTCAAGCAGCTGATTCCGCCAAATATTTTCTTTCCATGGCTTGTATTTCATCCTCTATCGATTATGAGGCTCAATTGGTTCACCATACTCCTGTTATCACCTTGTTGAGCCCCAAAAAATTCATGACAAATTACATTTGAAATAAAGCTTTGTCTTTGTAGGTTTTCAAATACTCGAGGGTTTTCAGACTTAGCCAAAATCCCTTATCCTTTTGTTGGCATAGGGGAAACCCAGGGTTCAATGCTACCACAACGCACCAACAAAAACCTAACTACCGGCCCTTTCGGCAACACCTGTGAAGCAGATGAAGTCTCACCCGAGGTTGAGGCAGGGGTGGTTGCAGGACTCAAGTGTCTGCAACCTTAGCTGGGACACAGATATGTGATTATAATACTTAACAGAGCACTTTAGCATCAACCATTCATCAATATTCAACCAATAACTACTATGCAGATAGAATAGAGCATCACATCATTCACTCAGATCTGATGTACGTAAGAACTTTATCATAAATAGGGAGGTTATATCTAGCAGATCAAGCACTAAGCACCTTCATATGGGTCAGATCTAACATTCTTACACATTATTAGCACAAAGAATTAGTATATTTATCTATCTTTATCAAAGCACTTAGCAAGATAAGTTATAAACACATCAAGACAAGTAGAAAGCGGAACAACACAATGTTTATGTGGTTCACCCCCACCCTGGGGCTACGTCCACCAACTCTTCTTCTTTATTGTCTTCAGTCAATCGATTACAAGAACAGAGCCTCAAAACCCTACTTCTCCAAGGACAAGAGATTTGCGTAGCTCGCTAGATCCTCCTTCCTTGTGTTACATCACAAATCACTTCACAACCTATTACAATCACTTGCACTTAGCTCCACAAGTCTCTTGCAGTATGCCCAAAGCATCTACAAACCTTACTTTCACTTAGCATAACATCACCTGGATGCACTTCTACTTTCTTACATGTCCTAGCCTTATATTTATACATTACAAAATAAGCCTATACATGGGTAAACCCATGGGCCGACATCCCATGCCCATTACATAATCCCCAAAACCCAAAAAGGACCCAAAAATGGGTCGAGATACGTGATCTCTTCTTTGTCTTGCGCTCCTCCTTCAACAGGTTGTCGAAGTCCCAAAATAGGTCAAACTTGACCAGATCCATCAAGACTTGGTCAAGGGACAACATGCCCCCAACACTCACCTGTGACTCGTCTCGAGTCACTTTGATGTGGGAATTTATGCTTGGAACACTTCAAGCTTGGCTCGAGCTGCTTTGACTTGCTGTTGTGCTACAAGATCATGTTCAACAAACTATTGAATGACTGCATCATTCACAGGTCCTTCCAGGCGTTGTTCTACTGCGGTGCTAACCTGCTCCAGTTCTGCTCCCTGGCTCTCGACCTCTAAGAAAAATTGGTAAGCCTTGTGTTGTACAGGTCGGAGTCTCTGATTTACTTCCATAACTGTGCTTTGGATGGAGTGGATTTACTGCCTGCTCTTGAGATCTCTTCATTCTCTCCACAACTGTCAGGGATTTCAGCTGTGCCTGTAGTGTTTTTGTGTGCTGCTTTGCTTCTTGCAGTTGCAACCCTAGTGCCTGCAATTCTGGGTTCTCGTTGAGTTTCTCATATGTCTAGTCACTGCGATCAGTGAATTTCTTACATTCTAAGGTAAGGGCCTTTAGCCTTTCAAGTGCGCTCCTGGCAGTTGCTTCTCTTTAGTCCTTTACATCCTATGGGGTCTCAGGCACAGTTCGTATCTCCAAGTTTGCTATGCGTTGTTGTAGCTGCTGGATCATGTCATCAAGTTGTGCTACTTGCTTCGTGACTTGATCCTCTGCCTTTACTTCTATGATAGTCATAGAGCGTAGTGCTCTTTTGACCACTTCCTTCACTTTGAGATGCTCGGTGAGAAACTATTCCTTGCCTTACTGCAGATGTGCCTTTTCTTCAACGAACTTTGCTTGGAGAGCACTCTTTTCCTGTTCGACAGCTTGACGTTTTTCTACAAGTACTCCCTGTACTTGTACCAAAGCCTGGGTGGCTTGTTCTATTTCCTCTTGGCCGTCGAAGGCAAGCTTCGACTATATCAACGAGCCGGTGGAGTTGATCTAGTTCGTCTCTTGGTTCTGGTGTTCCTAGTGGCAGGGGCATAGTGGAGACTGCACAACTGGACTGTAGTGTCTGTTGCACCCCTTGGAGTTTGACCTCAATTATATTGTATATCTCCTCCTGCTTAGCTTCTTGCTTCTCTGCTATATCCAGTGAATCATCATAGGTGAGGACGGTCTGCATCTTAGTTATAGGGGCTTTTGATCTCTTCCGGAAGGAAGGCTTTGGGGGGGGAACCTTTCTTTTCTTCGAGGGGTCCTCCTCATCTCTAGGCGGTGTTACCTCACCTTTCTTCTATTCAATTTTTGTGCCATATATCTCTTCGCCATCACCCCCTTGCTCTAGTGATATGGAAGCAGTCTTCACTGAGGCACTCCTTAAATCTTGTACTATGTCGGTCTTCTTTGTCTTACTAGGTCCGAGTGTATCTTGCGCAACTTCTGGGATGTCGATGTCGGACATTTCCATAGGGTCTGCTGGAATAAGGAGGCCAGCGGACCATTCTTTTGTAATCTCTTCTAAGTCCTCCATCGTCATCTTGTAATAGGACTGAAGTTTTTGCTTGTGCTCATCGATGTGTGTTGTGATATAAATGAAGTGTCGATCAGTGTTGAACTTCATCAGAGGCCTGAATCGGTGTAAAGTGTTTGATGTCATGCGAGGATTGGATTGGATGGCTATCTTCATCTTATTGTAGTATGTATGGAACACAACATTTGACTACCATTGCTTATTCATGTCACTTGAGTACCACAATGTACTGAACTTCGTGGCCAATGGTTCAAATGGATCGATGTCTGAGAAGTTCCCACCTTCCGACATCTCCCAGGCGGTGAAAGTGATCAGGATCAAGAGCTAGCTGAAATGGAATTTGTATCCTTGATCTTGTGCTTCTCTGCAGTCAAGTTCCAACTAGTTCACTAGGTACTTCTCCCAATTCATTTGTAGGCCCTCCGTGCACTTCCCTGCGAGGTCGACTACAAAACCAATCACTTAGGTGGGTCAGTTCTTGCACACTAACTTCCTTGCAATCAATTGACAGGCGAGGCGCACTGAGCCATTATGAATAGAGGCTACCTTGTAGCCTTGCGTGCCCTTCTCTACATCACCATAAGTGTCCTTGATCCTTTGTGCGAGAGCGCGGTCCATGGATTTTCCAGGATAGAAATCCTATGGGTCGGGTCCTTGCATACTCAAACCCGTGATCCGATTGATCAAGGTCAGATCAACTGTGATACGATGGTTTAGCCACAAATATCTTCCATGGTAACAAGACAACAGCAGTTTGACACATGAATTCACCTCTTGGTGTCTTTCGAAGTGGGGAATTTTCATGACGTTGAGTAGGGTGGACTGCACAAGGTTATGGGTCCATGATTGGGGAATTACCTTTGAGTTTTTCCCTTTTTTTCTAGTCAGATATTTATGTGGGGCTAACATGTTGTAGACTTTGTGATCTCCGAGGTTGAAGTCACTAAACTTCAACAAGACGATCTTATCTTGGTCTTCTCGCATTGCGCGTATCCCCTCCGGGAGGTACGCAGTGATCAAAGCATACTCAAAATCTCTAGGTACATTGTCACGGTTTACAACACCACTCAAAGTTGGTATATAGGTGGGTAAGATAGTCGGGATCAATTTAGCATTCGCTAAGTCATCATTGTGCTTAGTTCACTTCTCATTAGACGATTGGGATGGTCCTGCTCTGTGAGCAGTGGATGGAGAGGTTGGCAGTCCTCTCATGGATGATACTTGTATACCTGTAGACATCAACATGACTCTTTCAGTCATGAGGTCGATCAAAAATTCCTCAACAAATTTTTTTGCAGCTCTCAACTCGTCTGACATACACGCTCGGGGTTAATAATATAAGGTTCGAGGGGTATCTTAGATACAATAATGAGATAGATATCAAAAGAACGATGATTATTGTATAAAATCAACTTAGTCTGCAGGCTCAAATTCTCAATTGGAAAAAAGTGTTCTCGTTGCGTGGCATGATGGGATAAATAGGTAACTCGACAATGGGTCACTTGCAATGGGTATGAGGCGTTTATTAACTATGTTCCATCCGTTATGGTGCAGTGCAACGGTCTGGTGGCGAGCTGGCTGGCCATAAATGGCTTTCTATTCATTCAGAACATCACTCGAACGGTTATAATGTCCCCAACGACTATATTGCTTCGCCATGGCAAAATGCCATGTGTTGCTGTTTTGATATCCTGGCGAAGCTCAAATTTTGCAATTTTTCCTTCTGCAAGGTTCCCTCTGGAGCCTTCTGTAGCTTATCAATATTGGCTCTTGTCTTACTTAAATTTCTAGCCTTCTTTCCAGTTATCTTCATCTCGGTATTTCTTTTTCCATTCTGATTTTTGTCTTCTTTTGACCTAGTCACTTCACGTTGTTGATATTCTTCCCTAGGGTTCCCGGATAACACTTCTTCCTTATCTAGGATAGGAACTTCAATCTTCTATGGATCCTCTAGTGTTCTTTCAACTTCGACATCCAAGTCTCTAGTGTTAAATAGCTTCGATCTGTTCTCTTGTTCTTCAATCAAGTGTGTGATCCTTCTAGTTATGAAATATTTTAATTCTTGCTTCTTCTGCTCCAAAACTTCTTCTTCTTCCTTTCGTCTGGCTTGATCTCTGTCAATCCAAAGTTTTCCTAATAACATGGTAAACGGGGCGTTGTCCTCGATAAATTTAATAATCTCAAAATCTTCTTCTGTCGAAGTTCCATTAACATTCATAGGTATGCGAGCGAGCTTCCCATATAGGTTTATCAGCTTTCCTCTGAATAACCCTATTCCTCCTAATGAAGGGATCATAACAGGATTCCCTATAGCTTCCCAAGTTCTCTCTGTCACGATATTCACCTATGTTTCCTTATTTAGAACACAGTCAATGTCGAAGTCTCCTATTCTTGCTTCAATGCATTCTTTTTTTTTGAAAATCTCTGATAATCTGACATGTCGGTGGTCATTTGGGGTTTCTTTCATTTGTAACAATACTTTTTCTGATTCTTTCTAGGGTTCTGCTATTTCTGGATTTTCCTTAGGGTTTTCTTGATTCAGATTCATTCCTTCCATCTTAGCGATCATTTTAGGGAAATCCAACACTTCATGGTCTGTAGATTTACAACAAAGGCAACTAGGTCTTTTCCCAGGGCATTCCTTAGCAAGATTTCCTGGTCTTCTGCAATTGTAACAAAGGGTTAATCCTCTCTTTCATTTAAGTGTTCCCCTGCCTTTCCTGTACTACGCGCTAGGCTCATAGGAGCTAACTTGCAAAAAATTATTTCTAGGATCCTGCATCCATTTGTTAGTCCAAACATTCTTTCTATGCATAGGTATAACATATCTTTCACTATTCTTATCAGATTTATTCATATCAAATACTATTTCATCTATTAATACCCTAGTTTTTAAGCTAGGACATAATCTATAAAACATACCTAGATTCATACTTTTGAAACAAAAATTTCCACTAATTTACTTTTTCAGAGCACCAAGCCTTCAGGTCTATAACTTTTCACTATTCTTACCTTTATCAGAACATAAAGCTTACAAATCTTACCTCTTTTCTTCAGATCTGACCTTTTTTCTTGGCACAGAGCTCCTCAGGTCAAGTAGAATGTTGCACACTAGAGAAACATATCTATGCACAGATCTTTCACAATCTTAGGTCGAATCTTTTCACATAGCTTCTTCTTTCTTAGTTCCAAGAAATCACAGTTTCAGATCCGATATTGCGCACTTCAGTAGTAGATCTACGCACAGAACTTCTCTTCAGTTCCCAACAATCATAGTTTCAGGTCCCAGCAATGGAACCATTTGTTGTCATAGGGGCAGACCCAGGGTTCAATGCTACCACAACGCACCAAAAAAATCCTAACTATCGGCCCTTTCGACAAAACCTGCGAAGCAGATGAAGTCTCACCCGAGGTAGAGGCAGGGGTGGTTACAGGAATCAAGTGTCTGCAACCTTAGCTGGGACACAGATTTGTGATTATAATACTTAACAGAGCACCCTAGCATCAACAGTTCATCAATATTCAACCAATAACTACTACGGAGATAGAACAGAGCATCGCATCATTCACTCAGATCTGATGTATGTAAGAACTTTATCATAAACACGCAGGTTATATCTAGAAGATCAAGCACTAAGCACTTTCATATGGGTCAGATCTAACATTATTACACATTATTAGCACAAAGAATTAGTATATTTATCTATCTCTATCAAAGCACTTAGCAAGATAAGTTATAAACACATCAAGACAAGTACAAAGAAAAACAACACAATGTTTACGTGGTTCACCCTCACCCTGGGGCTACATCCACCAACTCTTCTTCTTTATTGTCTTCATTTAATCGGTTACAAGCATAGAGTCTCGAAACCCTACTTCGCCAAGGACAAGATATCTGCGTAGCTTGCTAGATCCACCTTCCTTGCGTTACAACACAAAACACTTCACAACATGTTACAATCACTTGCACTTAGCTCCGCAAGTCTCTCACAGTATTCACAAAGCATCTACAAGCCTTACTTGCACTTAGCACAACATCACCTGAATGCACTTCTACTTTCTTACATGGCCTAGCCGTCTGTTTATACATTACAAAATAGGCCTAAACATGGGTAAACCCATGGGCCGACATCCCATGCCCGTTACATAATCCCAAAAACCCAAAAAGGACCCAAAAATGGGTCGAGATCCGTGATCTCTGCTTCGTCTTGTGCTCCTCCTTCGACAGACTGTCTAAGTCCCAAAATAGGTTAAACTTGACCAGATCCCTCAAGACTTGGTTAAGGGCCAACACCTTTTTGAACCCTTTCAATGTTTGAAATATTTACCTTCTTTTCATTGTTGAAACCTTGATTCTTCCCTAATTTCAAAATTTGGCCCTCCTATTTCTTCTTCGATTTATAGATCAGTCCCAATTTCCAAATTGAGCCCTCATTCACCTTGCTTCCTTCTCAATTTATAAGTTGGGGCCAATTTCCAAATCAGGCCCTTTCTTGCCCAATTTGAATGTGTTCTTATGTTTTCTTTCCATATCCTTTTACCTTTTCTTTGAACTTTCTCCTTTCTCCTTTGAAAAATTCTCTTTAGAACATGTTTTCCTAACACTCGATTTCTATATTGGGCCTGGGGCCCTTGTTCACTTTTCCCTTATCATTATTTTTAGATCGGTTCCAATTTCCAAATCAGGCCCCCACCAATCTGTGTGAAATTCTCCTTGCCCTAATTTTTAGATCAGGAGCGATTTCCAAGTCAAGCCCTCACCAACTTGTTCAAACTCCTTGCTCCGATCCTCAAAGCGAGTCTGATTTCCAAATCAGGTCATTGTTTATATTTCTTCCTTTTCAATTTCTAAGTCGAGTTCGAATGCCAAATTGGGCCCCTTCTTGCCCAATTTGAATGTGTTGTTCCCCTATCAAATTAACTCCCTTTCCACTCATTTCGAATGTAATTGGCCCTCTTGAACTTACGCCCTATATACAAATCAGTCTTGATTTTTAAATTGGCCCCCCTTTAAAATAGTTCAAAGGTATAAAGTTGAAAAGGTTCAAAATATCCAAAGGTTCAGAGTCTCATAGCTGACAACAACTTCATCTCATTCGAGACACCTTCCCATAATTGAAAAAGTAGTGCTAGAGGAAAAACAATTGAATGTAGAAAATAACTATTTAAAGTTAGAATTTGCAGGCGTGGCACTAATTTTGCAAGGTTAAGAGAGAGTGGTGGCCCCTAAGAAACACATTAATCCCTAAATGAACATAAATTAGCTAGCATATGGTGAGAAAATAGAGGGCTCCCATTTATTTCTCAAAACATGTCTTTCTAACCGAATTTTGGGATCATTTTCCCCCAACGGTATATAAGAAAGAGTTTTTTCTCTCATCTCTAAGAGGATTTTCATTTGGAGAGCTTCATTTTCAGCAGTTGAAGAGGGATAAATAAAGACTTGAGGCCATAGGAAACTAAATATTTGCTTAGTACGTCATGATTTTGTAGCAAAACGTGGCATTCTTCTTCCTTCTACTTCTCCTCTCTTCTATTCTATTACTGTAAGCATTATCTGAGAAAAATGTTTTGTAGAGGGAAGAAATGAGGCCCAAGATAGTGATTTTGTAATCCCAAATCCATAGTGTGTTAAGGCCCTAATAAAAATTCAATGTTAGTTTCTTTGTTATATTGGAAGGTTGGCTAGAACCTTTCATTATAATTGTACCATTTGTCTCCTATATATATACCAAGGAGACCTAGTCTTAGGATCATCATATATTGTTTTGTGAATTGGATATATTGTAAAAAGGAGGTTCCCCCCTCAAAGTGGACTATATACATTGATTTTTTATCATTTTCAAGGCTCTTGGTTCAAAACATTTGGTATTATACCATCGATCCTAGGGTTTTTCTACTTCAAGCGAGCCATTTTGGCATTTTCGCTACAACTTTTTTATGGGACGCTTCAGACAATGAAATTTGGAGGTTACTAAGGAGACATATCATAGTATGTGTGGTAAAAAATTTAGGTTTTGATTCATTATAGTTTTAGAGATATAGCCTATGGAAGATAGGGTTTTTGACTCATCCCGAAATCAATTTTAAACGAGTCATCTTGGAATTTTTGTTGTAACTTTTTTTTTTGGGAAGTTTCAGACTGTGATTTTTTTTGGATATTGAGGAGAAATGTCATAGTACTAGTGGTAAAAATTCCAATTTATAGTTCACTATACTTTCAAAGATATAGTCCACAGAAGATAAGGTTTGTGACTAATCCTGAAATCAATTATCTTGGCATTTTCGCTGTAATTTTTTTCAATGAAGTTTCAAACTCCAAAATTTTTAGAATCATGAGTTGACATAGTGAAGTACATGTGGAATATTTTTCAGATTTTGACTCATTATTTTTTTTGATATATTTCTTTTGGAAGTTAGGGTTTTTGCACAAATTATTTTATGGTGATTTTAAGATCTTTTTCCATGGTTAGCAAGCTCATTTTTTTAAAAACGTTTTTAGAGACATGTTCTGACATCTTTAAATAACACAAGATCTGTGGTTAAGTGGGTAAAACTATAGTTGGGGAAGAATACATGTAGGAAATACACATGGTTTCACATGGTTGGAAACACATTGTTTCACATGGTTGGAAACCTCTTTAACCCCAGTTGGTACTCCTTTGATTAGTACCACATTACATAGTACTTGTAGAAGAAATTTCACTTCCACATACCTTTGGGTATATAGGAGGTGCCTTAGGTATACCTGAAACCAACGTTAGATAAGCTATTTGGTCGTTGTTGTTTCTATAGTACATTGAGAACAACACTCAGGGCGATCACTCTCTAGTACCTAGGTAGTCGGGTAGTATGACTAAGGGAAGAATTGAGCCTCCTTAGTTAGTGCCTTGAGATATTGGGCTGAGTACTATTGTTAGACCCTGCACGTATATCAAAGATCTATAGCACCTGGCATTCCCTTGTCCTCAGGACCCTATAACTTTTTCCCATGGCTCCAAAGAAAGATCCAAAATTTACTTCACCAATTAAACGTTCAAAAAAATCCTTCATAACTCATGAAGAAAACGAGGAGATACAAAACCAACTATCCAAATTGGATATTTAGATCAATGAATTGAATTATAGGTTAGTGAAAAAGGTTGATTTGATGAATACTCAAACAAAAATAGAAATAAATGTGGATGAAAAGATGGAACAATTTGAACAGAAGATGGATGGAAAGTTGGAACAAATGGAACAAAATATTATAGAAACCTTAAATGGGAGGCTCCCTTAAATTGATAAGGTGTCTGGAGGGACTCATGAAAATAAAGGTAGTATTCAGGTTGAACAACTTTCCAATAATAAGAATTTTCCA
>ML826720.1:210231-223659 GCA_009831015.1 Picea engelmannii
AAATGTTCTTTCAAAATGTTTGGGTGCATTTTGGATTGCCTAAATCCATTATTTCTGATCGGGATTCTCGATTTGTTGGAAGTTTTTGGTCGAGTTTATGGGCACTCATGGACACCAAATTGAAAAAGAGCACAGCTTTTCATTCGCAAATAGATGGTCAGACAAAAGTGGTAAATCGAACAATGGTGCATCTTCTTCATGCTTATTGCAGCAAGCATCCTAAACTTTGGGATGATCATTTACACTACATTCGACATGCTTATAATCGAGCTAAGCACTCTTCAACTCAAACGTCGCCATTTGAAGCATGTTTTGGCTATTTGCTCAAATCTCCTTTAGATTTTATCTTTGGGAAGGATAATGCTATTGATGGTCAATATGACATTGATAGGGAAGAAAAGTTCATTGAACAAATTTAGTCGATACATCAAATGGTGCAAGAGCAGTTAGAAAAGAGTCAAGCCAAGTATAAGATGAGACATGACAAGCATCGTGTTGATCACAGTTTCCAAGTTGGAGATGAATTTTGGCTTTACATCAGTAAGGAGAGGCTTAAAGGAGAAGGTAAAAAATTGAAACCAATTCGATATGGTCCTTTCAAGATTATTGACAAGATTGGTAACAATGCCTTTCNTTTAGATTTGCCTCCTTATATGCAAATGTATGCAGTTGTTAATGTTGAGAATTTGAAATTGTATGAGCCTCCTTTGATTGATGATCAAGGAGAGCATGTTCAGATTCCTTCTATAGATGATTTTTCCCCAGAATATCTTACATAACTGCATGAAGACACAATCCTTGACAGGAGAATACGAATTTCAAAACGAGGAAATGTGGAGTATCTTCGAGTTGGTCTTAAAGGTACAAATCCAAGAAAAGACAAGTGGATTGATGTTGGAAAGGTGAGGGAACTATACCCTCATCTTCAAATAGACTAAAAATAGTCTTTTGGAGGTCCAAAAGCTTTCCAATGGGGAGGTGTGATCCAAGGGATCAAATTTTGCTAAAAAATTCAAAGTGATCGGAATCGCTTCAAATCGAACAAGAGCGTAGGCCTCGTTGTTATGAACCCAACACAACTCGTTTGGGTTCAAACGGACGTCGGGAGCAAGAGATATCACGTTCTGTTCAAAATGCCAAACAGACAAAAAAAGGGATGTTGACTATACAGTCCGTACAGTCCGTACGGACGCTGACGTGGTAGGCCGTACGACACATGGCAGACAATTGTGTGGACAGTTGGAATGTGACGTGGCATGTTTGCAGCGAACGGGTTGGCAACATGTGGCCCAGTCAATGGCTTCCACGTGTCATATCTACATTGGTTTAAAATTATGTTGTTGGTCGGAGTCGACCCCGCGACCTCTGGATAGGGGGAAGAGACTTGGGAAGGGCCGCAAATCGGCATGCCACTAGTTGTTCCTTGTTATATATATGGAAATATATTTATATATGTTTTCATATGTGGATCGTTGGGGCGCGACCGGGCTGGGGCTTATCCCCAGCCCTTGGTCACACATTGCGTTAACATATGACCCATTTCTATACCGTTTGGTGCGTACGCGTGGTTGCGTTTTGATTTAGTTCCAACGGTTATACAAACGACCCGCCACTTGTCCTTTAACCATTGGCTTGTGGAACGGGGGGGCTATGTTTATACTTGCACGCAGTCATATGGGTCATACGACCTTGCCCTTGATGGTTAAGGGCTTGGTGCACCCGTAACTGTCCTATAGTTTGCACGGTTCGCGCAGTTGCGTCCGGTGCCAAGTTTTTACGCTTAAATATGCGTGTGGGCTAGGTTGAGCCAACAAGGGTGTGTTTTGTAGATGTAGAGACAAGTTTGAAGGGGGACTTCCAGGAAGCCTATCTTCTTCAATTTTTGGCCAAAAGAGGTGCCGAAAAAGCCCAGCTAGGGATTTTTTGACGTTTTGAAGCCATTGGAGCAGTCTATTTGGCATTTTGAGCATTGTAAAACACATTTTTGAGCACTTTGAGCAAATAATACAAATGATCCATTGGAAGCTGGACCAGGAGATGTAGCCCAAGAGAGGGGTGAACTCCTTTATGATTTGTTGTGTTATGTTTTTTCTGTTCATTGTTAATGTTGTTGTTTATATGCATCTTAAATGAGTAAATCCTATTAAAGTTGTGTTGCAAAGTTGATCCATTTGCATTTTAACACATAAATTTTACTTGCAAACAATTTCAAGAATACAAGTCTTCATCATTTTTAGATCAATGATGCATAGTTTATTCCATTAAACAAAGAATCTTTTTTTATAGAGAGACATGTTAGAATATTATGATCTATTAATCATAGACAATGCTACACCATTGTCACCCAAACATAGGCACACAACCACCCACGAGCGCCGTAACCTTTGACATAAAGAATGATTTCGAGAAGCCACACCAGAGCCAACAGATTACCAAGAGAGTGCACCTTCTCCAAGGGTAGTGCACAAGAGAAAGTATTGGAAAGACTGAACAAGAGAAAACTGTACAACTGCAGTTGTTGTTGCTCCTCCTCCAAAATTACGCATTGTTTCTAGTTTCTTGAGTGAGGGTGAGTGAGTGAACAAATGAACCAATACATCCTCTATTTATAGTGGTTCTAGTCACAAGTATGGGATAACTTGTATTCCTAGAGGATAATATCTTAATATTATATATTATGTTGAGTTGACATGTCTTCTAGGGTTTTCACACATTTGTTTAGGGTTTCTCTTGCTTCCAGAATATTCTATTCTAGTCAAAGGTTACATATGGAGTTTAGTACCTCCCAAAAATACCATAATATCAACACTCCCTCTTATCTAGGGAGGTATTTAACCATGATGTTGCCTTTTGGTCTTCATATCCTTGCTCGCTATGCCATGATCCTCTTGTCATGGTTATGCAAACAATGTTATTGGTAGAACCATTACATCACACATGGATACACCCATGTGGACCTTTCAATCTCATCTAGGGGCCACAACTCACTAGAGAACACTAGAGATACACCTTGTAGTGTGTGTCACCATCATCGTCATGGGATACACCTACATGACATGCCCACCCGTGGCTACACCCATGCCGTGAGTATCATCATTACTATAATCATCATCTCGTAGAAATATGGCATAAAAACATATTGTCTTACTTGTTCTTGGTATTCTTCTGTCATAGACAATATCACAATATCCATGAGATTCATTTAGCTATATTGATGATCCATCTCCACCACCATGTGTTTAGCACCTTGAATCATTCTTGTCCCATGATAAGAATCATGCTCACATCGGAGCCACAAAAACCTCATGGTGATCCTCTCATAGGATCACTCCTTGAATGCATTTAGCTCGATGTTATCGGACACATGTGTCTAGCTCCTCGAGTCGGTCTTATCCCATGACAAGAATTATGACCACATCAGAGCCACAAACACCTCATGGTGATCCTCTCATAGGATCACTCTGTGAATGCATTTAGCTTGATTTTATCAAACACGTGGAATTTCACCTCGAGTCTTCAGTACATTGAAGAATACGTCGGGGCACATCTACTCCAGACGTAGATGTTCCCTGTATCCTATGGTCTGCATCCTAGTTCATGTGGAGATAGAGTAGGCCCAATTCTTATCGGGGATACTCACCTACTCATGAAAGTTTCAAGGCTCGATGCAATTCACACATATGAGATCTAGCATCAACTCGAATCTTCAGTCCATCGAAGATTACATTTGGGCCTATTCCCACATGATCAAATGTGTCTGATCAATCTTGGAATATCGACATGATGTTGCAATCATCAATACTACCCCAGGGAAACATTTTCATTCCTTCCAAGATTGTCCCAGACAGAGGCTTAGTGAAAAATTCAGCTATCTGTTCATCTTTGGATAAGTGATGGAGCCTCACTGTTCCTTCCTGCACCATGTATCTGATGAAGTCTTGCAATATCCTTCATCTAAAATTATGAAGTCAACTCCCTCTATCTGAGAGAATCCTTGGACCACACTTTCATCTATTGCATGCCCCTTTGCATCCTGCAAAGTTTCATGAAACCAAGGCCTCTTCCTAATCAATGACTCCCTCTGAGTCCTTTCAAGTCTTTCTTTTCTGTGGTAACCTTCCTAGAATACGTAGGATAACCTTACAAAAACAAAATCAACAAGAGAAAAAGTGTTTCCAATATAATAGAATTTTGTATAATAACATATCAATTTTGTGGTAATTCATTATAGCATTACCAAGGTGTCCTACCTGAGAACAAGAAGAAGAAATATCTCCTAGAGGAGATGTTAGTTCATATTGCAATTACGTAAAATAAACATTTATATTAATAGTACATGCTACTAAGTATTCATTTGTTCCTAGCATTAATAAAATATAAAGGATTTCAATACTCACTTAAGAAGCAATAATAAAAATATCAAACCTGATATGCAAACATGGAGTCTAGCTACTGTTCCGCTTGAGTTACGTTTCTTATGAGACAAGTATTCTTTCCAACCTGAAGAGTGTGTTTTTCCTTTGAATGTATTGGATTTGAGATCCCTCTGGATCTACTAATGCTACTTCGAAAAAAATCCCTTCTCCTACAAACACCCTCAAGATAGTGATACAGTTTAAACATATACAAGTACATACCTCCGGCAGCAGCGACACCATCCGACAATAGTGACAAGCAATGACGAACCCAAATTTTTTAAAGTTCTCCAACTTGCAATCTGGAGGTAGCTGTAGATGCGCTAGGGTAAGGCGCACTAGGACAACAAAAAATTAGTCCCAATACTTCACATAAACTTTCATTGCAACTAGTACTACAACTGGTGTTGGAACTGCAAATGGCAATGCAATTGGCATGAAGGAACTGGCACGAAGGAACTGGCATTGCAACTGCAATTGTGATACAACGAGCTTGATAGAGAGCTGCAGATCTACCTTCCAGTGTTTAGACTATTTCGAAGGTGGTGTGGGCCCATAACCTATTAGAATATTGTGCTTGTTTAACCATAGACAATTCTACACCATTGTCACCCAACCATAGGCACGCATCCACCCCAGAGCACTATAATGTTTGACAGAAAGAATGATTTTGAGAAGCCACACCAGAACCAACAGATGACCAAGAGAACACACCTTCTCGAAGTGTAGCGCACAATAAAAAGTACCAGAAAGATTGAACAAGAAAAAACCATACAACTCCAGCTGCTCCTACTCCTCCTCCAAACTTGCTTACTATTTCGGGTTTCCTGAGTGAGAGTGAGTGAGTGAACAAATGAGCCAAGACGTCCTCTATTTATAGTGGGTATAGTCACCAGTCTAGGCCAACTTGTCTTCCTGGAGGATAACATCTTAATACTATATATTCTGCTGAGCCGACATGTCTTCTAGGGTTTTCACACATATGTTTATGGTTCTCTTGCTTTTGGAATATTCTATTCTATTCAAAGGTTACATATGAAGGTTAATACCTCCTGCAACTACCATAATATAAACAAGACCTTCCTTACAATCCATATGTACTCAAGATCTACCTTCTAGTGGTTAAACTAGTTTTGAAGGAACCTGCTTTGATACCAATTATTGAACTTATGCTTATATTGCGAGGTGACGTGAATCAATATAAAATAATTTTTACTTTATTTAACCATTCATCAATCGTTCATTAGCTAAGAAACAATAATCACATATAAAATCAATTCACAATGCACAAAGTTTAACATGGAAACCCACGAAACAAAACCATAAAAATTATCTTTATAAATTCATGTAGGCACCAACCTATTGTTACAATATTTTCATGCACCAACCTACTAGAGACACCAATCCCCTCAGTCGAGCACCAAATCAACAACACTTGTAGGCACCAGCCTACTAGACACACCTATCTCTTCAATTAAGCACCAAATCCACAAAATATTGTGTAGGAACCAAACTAATTGAGGCACCAATCTCCTCAGTTGAACACCGACTCAGTTGGACCTATATAGAAACCAATCCAAGATATTTATACACAGAGTAATTTTGACTTCACCTGCATGCTTCATACTTCAGACATAGCTTCAAACCCTAGTCATATTTAACCTTCATTCCCTAGCGAGCCTCATAGATTCAAACCCTAGTCACATTTCTCCTTCATTCCCTAGTGAGCCTCATAGTATCATTCCCAGAATATGATCCAAGACTGCAACATCACAACCTCAAAACAATGCACTTTTCAGCATCACAAACCTTTAGTCTTTCATAGTGCACCTTAAGAACAAGAAAATCCCAAGAAAACCTCTCGACTTCTCTTCACACTTTTAGATCCCAAAAAGACAGCTCGACTCATTTAGCACACCTCAAATCTCTTTGTGCACCTCAGACTTGATCTCTTTCTTGGATGCTCTTCAAATTCACAAATCTATTCTATATTTGTAGTATTTTTGTCCTCGCTTTTAGGGCTGACTTATAAAAACTAGCTAAGGTGACCTAAATTTTCTGGCTAGGTTTCCTGACGTAAAAATTCACATATCCTCATTCCTAAAGTGTTAGAGGGAATGACATACAACGTTAGAAACGTATCCGAATAATATTTCAAAAAATATAACTTATGCTCCCATTTGATCTAGGTATCTAGAGTAAAAATTCCTTCAACGATAGGGTATCCAAACTAAGCATAAAAAAAATAAAAAAACAATATTTTCAACAATATCCATCTTGCAATATTTATCTTGGACATTCATAGTCTCCCTCTATATTTCACATCAATGAGAACAATCTTTAGAAAAATATTTTCATCAGAAGAGAAACAAAAATGGGTAGCAAAAATGCAAGGGTTTGATTTTGAAATAATTTACAGAAAGGCGAAGGACAATGTAGTAGAAAATGATTTTTCTATAATAGAAGAAGCCTCAAGATTATATTCTATTATATCTTATATTCCCGTGTGGCTGGAAGAAGCTCTCCATGAATGAAAAAATGAGAACAATACTAAACAAAAAATACAATGTATAAAGGAAGGGATGAACTCTATGGAACATTGGGAGTGGAAGTGAGATATACTTTGGTACAAGGATTAAATATTTTCATGCCCTCAATCAAAGTTAAAGAAAAACATATTAAGAGAGCCCCATGAATCTTTGATGAAAGGAAAAACATGGTTCCTTAATACATATCAAATCATAGTTGAAAAAATCATCGAAAAATCATGATTTTTTACCTTCCCCGAAAAATCGCCCTTTAAAAATCGCGACTTTTTCACTTTCGAAAAAGTCGCGACTTATACTAAAAATTACCAACGTTTTCGAAAAAATCATGAGTTGACCCAACAATTCATGAGACGCGCCCAAACCATGGGGATAAAGGTGATTTGGTTTTTTTATTTTGATCATTTGACATGTTTGTTGTTGAATAAGGAAGGAGAAGGGTTTGTGGTCTTCCTCAATCATTGTGGAGGCAACTAAACAACCATCATCATCACCATCAAGGGTTTCTAGGTGAAGAAAGGGTTCAATTTCATTTTCCACCCGGTATTGAATCTTTCATTCATAGGTGCTATGTAAATAAAACCCACCATGTTAATGCTTTTTTTCCATATATTTTTGCAAGTTTTCTTGCCTCTTTGCTTGCCTACGTTTTGGTTAATTGTTTTGGTAATTTTTCCATGATTTTCATGCCCATAAAACAATGTAATGTTTTATTATTATTATGGGACAACAAGCTTGAGACTTGATGTTAATTCTTTATCCACCCTCTTATTGTCATTTTTCATTGCTAATAATCTAATCTAGAGGTCTTTTTTTTTTTACCAATGGGATGTTATTTTTTCAAGTGGGGTTTAATATCATTTTTTTTTTGTGCCTTAGGGTTGAATTTTGAAGCTACCAATTTCATCAAAAAATATGTCAAAGCCTTCGGATCTATTTTGGGTGTATAGGATGCCTATAGATGGGACAAACCAAAAATGATTAAGTTGCAAATTTTGTAGGAAGAAAATGTTTGGAGGGATTTGTAGGTTGAAATATCATTTAGCTAAAATCCTCAGGAATGATGTTGACGTTTGTCCTAATAATGACCTAGAGATTATGAGAATTGCATTTGATTCACTTGAAGAAAAGGATAAAAATAAATATGAAGCAGCCGCAAAGAAGGATGAACTTTCATTTAGAAGTTCATCGACATCTACCTCAGAGGGACAATGTAGTGCGAGGGACTCCATAGATTCAAGTACAAGGAGGTTCACATATTTTTTTGTTCCACGAACCACCCATGGAGCACAACCTTCCATCAAGTAAATGTTGAAGAAAAATGAGAAAAAAGAAGCATACAGGTTTGTGGGGAGGTGTCTTTTCTGGAGTGACATACCTCTCAACATCACTAAGAAAAATCCATTTTGGCAGATGATGTGTGATGACATTGTTGTTGTTGGCCCAGGGTATAAAATCCCTACCTTTGAGTAGTTGTGGGGGATAATTTTTCAATAAGAAAAGAAGGAAATCAACTCTAGATTGGCAAAGCTAAAGCATTCATGGGAAATCTCTGGATGCACAGTGATGTCTAATGGTTGGACAGATAGGAAGGGTAGGTCCCTTCTCAATTTCTTGGTACATTTTCCTAGAGGTACCATGTTTATCAAATCAGTGGATGCATCATCACATGTGAAAGATGCAACATTGTTGTGTGAGTTGATGGATGCGTTCATCCAGGAGATCGGTTTTCATAATGTGGTGCAAATCATAATATATAATGCAACTAATTATGTGGTTTCTTGTAGGTTTCTTATGGAGAGGTACCGTTCATTGTTATAGATTCTATGTGTTGCACACTATATTGATTTGATGCTCAAGGATATGGAGAAAATCTCCTTAATCAAGGAGGTGATTGATCAGGCTAGGAGTGTCATCAAGTTCATATATAAACATACTTTTATTCTTAGCCTCATGAGGAGACACACCAAAAATAGGGAGGTGTGATGTCCTGCAATCACTTGTTTTTCTACCAACTTCATTACTCTCTAGTATTTGCTTCGATGTCAGTTTGAGTTGAAGCAAATGTTTGTTTTTGATGAGTGGAAAGATTCTACATATAGCAGGAGAGAGGATGGGAAATCAATTTCCAGGTTGGTGTACAAAGACTCCTTCTGGGAAGGAGTGTCAGAGGTGTTCTTAGTGAGTGAACCTTTGGTAAAGGTTATAATATTGGTTGATAGCGATAAGCCCACAATAGGCTATTTGTATGAGACCATGGATAGGTCCAAATAAGCTATCTGGTCTTATTATGTGGGAAAGGGTAGCCATGGGTTTCATAGACAAATATTATTATGGGATTTGATTTATACTTGATGGACCAGGATGCTCCATCGCCCATTCATGTAGCAACAATTTTCCTCAAACCCACATTTTCCTACACATGAAACTTTGATTTTGATGGCGAGGTGATAGTAGTACCATCCTCTGAAGACAAGTAGTAGCACCCATACTTGTCTTCGGAGGATGGTACCTGATGTCACGATTCACCTCGATATTAATCACGAGATAGAGATGTATCGGGATGGTACCGGAGTATTTGTCTATGAAGATGTTGTTGCTGCAAGGGTTGTTTTTATTCCATGTAAGTCATTAGAATTTAGAAGATAGTTCAACTTAGAACTTTATGTTTTTAAAATTCAAACATACCATTATCTTTTTCCCGTAAAAAGGGGGAGAGTGCATTGATATTAGATAGCTAGCTACTAGTTTTGTTTCATTTGTCATTGTACATCAGACATCTACCTCATGATGATGAGATACATTTTATAATTATATGTGATGTCATTTTGTATTGGTTCTAACTTCTGGACCTTCAACATTCAGTATCGACTTTGATGTATAATTTTATTTGGAATCCACTACATATATATTAGTGATTTATCCATATTTATGTGCCAATGTGTTTATCTGACATTGTTGTTTCTTTGTATGTTTAAAATTTTGAAAAAAATGAATATATTTTGTATTTTTAATGTTTTTCGTGGTTTTCCAATTTTTTGTCAACTTTTGCTGAAATGATTTTTTCTGGACCCTCTCCAACTTTTTGTCGATGCCGACTTTTTCAATAGTGTATCAAATGATAAAAAAAAAATTCTCTTGGGAAGAAATGAAGAAATATATAAAAAAAATTGTAAGCGAATGTCAGGTTTTCCAAAGAAATAAAGGAGAGACAGTAAAATCTCTAGGGTTCCTTTAGCCATTACACACACCTAGTCAAAGATGGGAATATATATCAATGGACTTCATTACAGGGTTACCAAAACCTAAAGGTAAGGATGCCATTTTTGTGGTCATTGATAGACTTACAAAATATGCACATTTTTGTGGAATTCAAAGTACAAATACAAAAAGCCAAGAGGTAGAAGTGTTCATGAAGGAAATTCATAGACTTTGTGGTCTTCTGAAGCTAATAATAAGTGACAGAGATCCAAAATTCACATGAAAATTTTGGAAATAGTTATGGAAAATGAGTGGAACAACACTAGCCATGAGTTCAACATATCATCCACAAATATATGGTCAAACATAAATAGTTAAAAAATGCTTAGAGGCTTATCTACGATGTTATTTTTTAGACAAACAATCTCAATGGATGGAGTGGCTTGCTTTCACAGAATGGTGGTACAATACTACTTATCACACATCTACTAAAATGTCCCCATTTGAGACCCTTCATGGATATCTAGCTCCTAGTATCTTATACTTGTTGCAAGATAAGTCCAAACTACAGGAAACATAGTTACATATGGAGAAGACTAAAGAAACTTTGACAATTCTTGAGAAAACCTTCAACTGACACAAAACATGATGAAACAACAAGTAGATCAACAATGAAGTGAAAGGAAATTTGAGGAGGGTGATTGAGTATTTTCGAGACTACAACCTTATAAGCAATCTACACTCAAGAAAAAGAAGAATACAAAATTAGCTCCAAAATTTTATGGATCCTACAAGATTATTTGTAGGATTGGACAAGTGGCATATGATTTAGATTTTCCTTCTTCTTGCATTCATGAGGTTTTTCGTTTATCTTGCCTAAAAATGTTTTGGGACAAACTATGTCAGTGCAAATAGAACTTCCAGAATTAGATGAAGAAGAGAAGTTGATTCTTGAACAATTTGTTTTTATAGATCAACGTTCTCTATCTCTTCGGAATAGAACCATTATGGAGTACCTATTGTGGAAACAACAAGTTCCCCTTTTATTTTATTCTCTTATGAGATAAAATAAATGCCCCCCCCCATTGATTTTACATCTTAATTCCTATCCTACTTGTAATTCTACTTTGCATAGCCTTCCTTGACCTAACTAGATAGAAGTGTGACCAATTGGAAAACACCTTGAGGAACCCCATGTGAACCATACACCCCCAAATCTGGTATTGATGTCCCTATCTGCATTCATCAAAGAGACCTTTGAGAGACCCTCTATCGAAACCAAATCACCCATTGGATATCTAAGGCTGAGAAGGTGGCACAATCCTTCATGGTGACACACATCCTTTCAGAGGTAACCTAGTCAACCGACATCTCCTAAATGATTCTGGGATATGTCCATAATAAGAAATGCCATATTAACTGAATTGTGGGAATAACTCAAAGCTAGTCTCTTCAATCTGTGATCTGGAAAAATGGGAATCTCCTCACTATCGAGATTTTTTAACTTGGTGATTCAAAGTTTGGAATTTATAATACTTCAATCTACAACATGCTTCTCTCTGTATACCATATTGTCAATTTCCCCTAGGTCTAAATGACTATAGGATTGGTTTCCTTCAAATTAATTTCATTAGCTAAACCATAAGAAAAGCAGATATGGGATTGACTTTTCCAACCACAATTTTTTTTTGCTTCATCTATAATCCTCTAGATAATCCACTAGAGAAAGCGGGGAGGGGGAGAGTTTTTGTTCATAAGTCTTTATATGTGGAATCTATTGGAGAACATATACATGTTATTAACCAATACTTCCTTCCCATGCATGATAACTCTAATACTCTCCTCCATGAGATAAATCATCACTATGATGAGATCGTAGGTCTCGTTCTAAGTGTTGGGTATGTGTTATATTCTTTGCACGAGTAGTAGTGTCACATATTTTGGTGGTTTTTTTGCCTCAAGACACGTGTCACATATTTAGGTGGTTTTTTGGCACATGGTTTCTTTGCCGATGGTTTTCTATTTTTTACTAAGGAATTAGAATTGTTGACTAATCTAGATCATTGGGTTAGGGTTTTGGATGCTGCTAGATCCTATATGTATATTGTATTGTAAACAATGTATCACTATGAATGAATATAGAATATGATGGTTTCCCCAGTTTGGGTTTCCAGGGAAAAATCTCCGTGTAACGTTTGTATTTGACATTGTATCTTTTCTGTTCTTTGACTGAAAATCTGTTTGCAGTAAATATTGTACAAGGTTAAAATCTACATTAATTTCATTGTTTTCCTTCAAATTAATTTCATTAGCTAAACCATAAGAAAAGAAGATATGGGATTGACTTTCCAACCACACATTTTTTCTGCTTCATCTATAACCCTCCAGATAATCCACTAGAGAAAGAAGGGAGGGGGAGAGTTTTTGTTCATAAGTCTTTATATGTGGAATCTGTTGGAGAACATATACATGTTATTAACCAATACTTCCTTCCTATGCATGATAAATCTGATACTCTCCTCCACGAGATAAATGATCACTATGATGAGATTGTAGGTCTTGTTCTAAGTACCTGCTCCAATCTCATTACATTTGAGGGTTATAGTGTCATGCATTCAAACAACGGTAAAAAGTCAGGGTTACGACATGAATTTATAAATAGGTAGATAGGGAAATTTTGGTTATGTTGTTGATATCACGCAAATGTAGGGTCAGCTCGAATGAGATCAAATTCAATGCAATTGATTGATTAAGCATTCTCTGATTGAGTAGTAGGATAAGTAGGGATTGTGATACATGCAAAGGATTTATGAAACATGCGCTCACATTCTTTTTGTCTACACAAGACGGGGACATACTCATAATGATGTGAAGGGGATGATAGACTAGGGTCCCTCACTTACAAGCTAAGAATGAATATCCGTTGATGGGAGACATTGGAGTGAATGCCACATATTGAATATTAGTAGGATCATTAGTAACATGAAGATAACCACGTAGATTTAACATGGACAAGTTTTCCCATAGGCTAAAAAGAACCATACACATGAATAACACAAACCCTTTTCATTGGTTCACAACTACGGGGATGTAATTGTTTATTAGACTTTCCAAAACCTGTGTACATGTATTACCACAACCCGTGAGCCACATACACGACCATTTCTGATTACGAGAAAAGAGCCTTGCGGATGTCACCGAAGACCTTGAAGCAATGTTCCTTCATAAACCCACCACCCACAAACCTCGTAAATACAACACCTATG
>ML826720.1:254009-268162 GCA_009831015.1 Picea engelmannii
TTCATTGTATCAATCACAATGATCAATCATTCATTCATTGGTCAACTCATTGGAGTAGTGTGAATATATTTTCTCATTCTTCCATATTAAATATCTCATCATTTCTTGATAATATTTGTTTGTATTTTCTTTAGCTCAATATCTTGTGTAGGTTTCGATGAAACATTGACAGGGTAAAAGGCTCCATGTGCATCAGAGTTCCCAAAGTTGTAATAGTGGATGTGGGTGTCCATGAAAGCATGTATGCCAACTTATTTTTGCTACCCTTCTTATACTTTATGACCAAATGAAATTGTTGTAAAAACCCCATCCACTTGTAATGCTTGGTTTGTTGTAGCTTACTATGGTCCTTGAAATATTGTAGTGGTTGGTGATCTGTATGGATGATGGTATCATTTCCCATCAGATAGTGCTTCCAATTTTTGACAGCTTGTACCAAGGAATAGAACTCCTTATCATAGGTAGGGTAGTTGAGAACCGCCCCATGAAATACTTCAGAATGATAGCATGTGGGCCTTCCTCCTTGCATCAGTACTGATCTCGTGGCATACCCACTTGCATATATCTCCACTTCAAAGGGATTTTTCATGTTTGGTAGTGTGAGCATCGGTGCTTGAGTGATCTTTATTTTCATCTCATCAAAGGCCTTCTGATGATTCTTCCCCCACTAGAAACTCTTACCATTGGCTGTTATGGTGTGGAGTGGTGCAACTACCACTGAAAATGAAGCTATGGACTTCCGCAAGTATTGTGTTGCCCCAAAAAACCTCCTAAATTATGTGACATTTGTATGAAATGACCACTTCATGATAGCCTCCATCTTTGCGGAATCTATCTTGAGCTCCCCTCCACCAATCGTATACCCCAAATACACCAAATACTACTGAGAAAACTCACATTTCTTGAGATTGGCCAGGAGTTGGTGATTTTTCAAAGTCTCTAACACCTGCATAATATGTGATATGTGCTCCTCCCAGGTAGCATTATAAACTAGTATATCATTCAAATAGACAATAACAAATGAATCTAGATAATGGCATAAAACATCATTCATTATTCTCATAAATGTAGTCGATGCATTTCATAAACCAAATAGCATAACCAACCACTCATACAAACCTTTCCTTGTCTTGAAGGAAGTCTTCCATGTATCTTCTTCTTTGACTAGTACATGGTGATATCGTGATTTAAAATCTAGATTAGTGAAGTAATTGGCATGCTACAGCTAGTCCAACAGATCATCGATACTAGGCAAAGGGTACCTATTATTCAGTGTAATTGTGTTCAATTCCATGTAATTGACACACATTCTCCAAGTCCCATCCTTCTTGGGTACAATTATGATGGGTGACCCATTATGTGAGGTACTTGTTCGAATCACACCCTACTCTAAATAGTGCTACAATTTCTTCTTCACTTCATTCGCTTCTAGAACAAATTGTCTATACAAATCAATATTCAATAATGGGGAGTTTGGAAATAACTACATTTCATGTTCTGCATCCCTCTTAGGTGGTAGCCCTTTAGGCTCCTTGAACACTCCTTTGTATTTATATAGAAACTCCTCCAACTGATGCTTTTTTTCTCTTTAGTACACCCATCAAGGGATTCCTTCACTCTCATTGACTCATCATCATACTGATTTTCTCTTAAGAAAATAAAACCATATTTATTACTAGAAATAATCAACTTCTTGGCTTGGTTGGCACTTATCAGTGAGAACTTTGACTTTCTTTTATGTGTGTTAATGATGTAGTAATTCACATCCTTGATAAGTTGGTATTGGTTGGATCTTTGCATGAATATTGCATACCTCATATACATGCAAGGGCTTCCAAACACTACTCCACATACATCAAGGGGTACTACATCCAATTCCACTTCATCAATAAAATCATCACTTACAACAAATTTAATCTTACAYTGTTTCKTTACCTTTATCTCAGCATCCTTGTTTACCCAATCCAATGGATAGGGGATAGGATGATCATGAACCTCCAATCTAAKCTTKCTGACCAAATTCACTACTATGAGATTAGCCTCTGTGACATAGTCGAATAGAGCATCTATCTTGGTCCTCTTGACCTGAATATTGATGTGGAAGAGCTTGGTCATCTCCTTCTATTCCTAATGATGAAGGCTACTCAAATTCACCTCCTTCTACACAAATGTGCAGGAAATATTTTCATCCAAATCCAAGCTACTTTCAACCTAATTTCTTGAATCTATTGCTGGAAAGTTATTTTTCTTTCTGTAATTCTTACAGTTCTTTGGGTTCAAATCTAGATGTAGTTTCCAACATTTTTCCTTGGTGTGGCCATCAATGTTGGATTTTCTTGCAATGGTTGTTGGGATATTTTATCTGATGTGAAGTGGTTGTTGTCTTCTTATATTTTCCCTCTTTCCACTTTTTCTTCCCCTCCTTGGAAGCTTCCTGGTGCTTTTTTTGCTTTGAACCACTTGGTTTACCTTTCTTTTGGCCTATTTTTTCTAGGTATTGTGCATGTACACATGCCTCATCCATTTTCCTTGGCTTGAAGAACATCGCCTACTTTCATATATGACTGTGTAAACCCCCCATATACTTGAGGAGTACATATAAGTTCTTAGGAGAGATACCTAGCATGATGGCCATATTTTTGAACTCAACTTGTACTCTTGTACACTTTTCCCCTGTCTCTTCCTGAAGTAGTGCCATCGGATCCATTGGTCCTATAAATACCCGATAGGGTAGAATTGGGACTTGAAAAGGGTTTTAAATTCCTCCCACCTAGTTATTGGAGGATCACCCTCCAACCTAATTATTTTCGTGTGGCTTTCCCACCAGGTTAAATCATGGCCCTCTAACTTCAATATATCAAATGAAATACCCTTCCCTTCATATATGGTGAACACTAAAATAAACTTCTAGTTGTTGCAACCAATGATTTAGTTTTAATGCATTGATCTCACCTTGATATGGCTTTGTATCCACTTTCGCTTCCATCTTGAATAGGGACTGTGAAGGGTTCATGAAACTCAAACTCGGTTTCTCTTTCTCGAATTCTTTTCATGACCCCTTTCCTGAGTCTTCTCGATCTTCCAATTTCCCCTCCAATCCAATATCTGAGTTAGAGCCTCCATCATCTATGAATGGTCTGAGTATGCTTGCTAGAGTCACCATGAGGAGGTTCGTATTGTGACTGATGTCGGCAAATTGCACTTCCAACCTCTCAAATATCTCGTCTGTTGTATCTTGAGTGTTATTATGAACATACTCGTCTTCCATGGCTAGGGTTTATGTGACTTCTCTTTAATATGATTCATGGATCCTGCAACTTCCTACAAATACCCAAAATAAAAAAAAATTATGATACCAATATGATCTCTAAACTTCCATGGATATTCCACTGGAACAATTCGTCACAACGAATTTAATAAATAAAACCAAAATCTACACTATAAATGTTAAATTCCTTCAGATTCCAAAATATTTAGCTACTAATTTTCTGTTTATGCATGAAATAGATAAAATGAGGAAAATAAAGAACAATAAACTACAATCGCACACCATCTACAATATAACACAAATATTTTCTCTAGGAAACCCTTACGGGAGAAAACCCAGCTAGAAGGTGAGGCTACTCCACTTTGTTTTCTCTGGTATGGAAATAATGCAAGTACAAAGGAGAACGAACTCCTTATGGAGTTACCTAAAGACCCGTGGCCTGTTAGGTTGCTACAAAACATTAATCCCCTCTATTATTCTCTCTAATTTTCCACTCCTGGTTGTTCTTCTCTGCTATGGAACAAAACACAATAGCATAAAATGGACCCCTTCTCCTCCTAGTGGTCACTAAAATGACCCTATCGTTGGAATACTTAGAGGTGGGGGTGAATCAGTATGAGAAATTTATACCACTTTTAAAAACAATATATATTCTTTCACTTTAACAACAATGTTCAGCAGTATATCATCAATGTATCATCTATGATTGCATTCAATATCTATATCATAAGCAACATCACATCAAGAATACAGTACACCAATATTTATGTGGAAACCCAAATGGGAGAAAACCACAAAATTATTTCTTATATATATCAAGAATCCATTCATAGGAAGAACCAACTTCCCAATTATCCAACTAAAACTGGAAGGAGCCTACAACCCCCTATTTACAGGGTCCAACCTTAAGGAAGCTATAACTCCCTTAATTCTCTAACTCCAACCAGAAGGAGGCTAAAACCCCATGAGTTCTTCAGATCCAAACAGAAGGTGGCTACAACCACCTAGTTCTCAGGATCCAACCTAAAGGAAGCTCCAACTCCCTGATTCTTCGGCTCCAATCGGAAGGAGGATACAACCCCCTTTCCTTGCCCCGTCCTATCGCCTTGAAATATAAATGTAGACCTACTGTCACTACCACAATTTCTTCCACTTTCATTGTCATTGTCACTATCACTATCACATTAACCTATCCAACCAATCATTGTCTCATCCACGAAACCAGATCCACTCTCATCCACATGAAACACATGCTAAGATCACCAAAAGAATAGCTCAAGCTATATGCTCAACATCACTAACACATGTCTCTACCAAGAAGGTCCCAATATAACCACATACCATCACAAGATATGTGCCTCGAACAAGTACCAATATGTACCATGCATCAACTTGTTCCATGACCTGTACCATCAACCATGTACATCAACCATCACCATATACCATGTACCATGAAATGTGCATCAAACATATGCCAAGAATATGTGCCAAATGTGTACCAAGAACGTATATATATCACAAATAAGTTCCTCATACATATACCAAAAAATGTGTCTCAAATAATGTGCCCAATATCCAACATGCTCCTCAAACCATGTGCCTCAACCATATACCATATCACTCATGATATGTCTCAATCATGTCATACACCATAACATCATCAACATGTAACCCTAAAAACATGCATATAAACATACATGCAACTCTGTAATAGACCTGGTGTATGTAATCACATACCTACAGACCTTCCTCAACTTTAGCAACAAGAGAATATCGTCTTCATCAAACCTTAGTCTCACGGGACTAGTTTTTGGATTAGTCACAAACCCTAACTTTCAAAAAGAATAAATTTGTACATGTAATGAATAAAGTTCTAAAACTTGTACACAATATTATTCAATATCTTCTCTACAATTCCTCCAAGTTTCACTGCTTGGAACTTCCCATAAAATGAGTTATAGCAAAAATGGCAGACCTTGCTGAATTCTAGATTATTCTAGAGAGAGAACTTGTAGAGCATGCCACATGCAGAAAATTTGATATCTGGATTTGAAAAGTGTACACCACATACTAAGTACTATAATTTATCTAATCCGGATCAAATTTCATAGGTTTTAACACATTTTTTCTAGAAACGTTTGGCCTATACATTAACATTAAAAACCACCACAAAAGTATATTTTCTAGTACTTTATATCATTACATAAATAATCTTCTTCAATGATAAATTATCAATGTCCATTATTACTATGGTAGGCATGAGTTTTTGTATGGGCTCAATAACTGTGTACAATTTAGGGTACTATAACTTTTTTGTTTGTGACAAATCTTGTGTATTCACAACTTTAAGTTCTACCACTCGATAAAGGAGTGCATTGGTGATGAGGTATCATCTAGAGAGTGTGAGAATTAATTGTTTTCACCAATTACTCCATATATATTTTCCAAATCATCATGATTAGAAACATTAAGAATAATATTTTTAACTAGTTGTTTCTCACATATAGGGTATTTTTTAGATTATTCACCAACAAGAGAAGTAGTTAGAACAAGATTTATAGTTCTAACTATGTACACCTTCATACCTTAATGTCATATTGTTTGAATGACAAGAATATCTATAATTCATTTCTCCAAAGAGAGAGGAAAAACATTAATGAAAATTCAAAAACAAATGGCACTAAATCCAAGAGATTCAAAGGTTCCTACCCTATGAGAATCAAGCATGCTTGTAAATCCAAAAAGGTGTGACAATCATGTTAGTTATGTATCCATGAATTGTGCATGAAATAATAATTCTCTATTGTCATTGGTCCATGGGGATACTAATTGGATTGGCATAGGTTAGTGCATGACATAATCTGCATTCTAAAGTGGACATCCTTTAGTTAAATAATTCTATCAATACATTTTTTTGACACCAAAGTTATTACCATTGACACATCCAAAAACATCTAGAGAACCATCATAGCTCTATTTGATATCCTATAAGTATTTTGGATAGGTATTGGATTCATACCTTTTATAATGATGTTAAAAACAAGAGGAAAATAGTAAAAATTATTTTTGTGTATTGTATCTTTTAAAGATTTGGTATGCTCTATCCATATGATTCTTTGAACTTATGATCAAATTGATTCAAAGAAATCCATAGTTTCTAATTAATATTGATGAGTGTGTATATTCTTGTTGATAATTGGACCATCCCAATTGATTACTTCAAAATCTTATTGTATACCTCTAGGAATGTGGTGGGGTATCGATTTTTTCTCCCACTAATGGAGGGTAATTGTGGATTAAATAGTGAAAAAATATTTATATCATTATGTTTGGGATAAGAGGTTCAAGAATTTCTCAACCAAAAACATATGTAAATTCCCAACTATTAGGGTGTGATATAGGATAACTTGAGAAAGAGGGATGTTATTCGCTAGTGGTTTTTTCCATGAACGAAGGTGCAACATACTAGGGTTGGTGGTAGGGAGTAACATGAACAATACAGTGACCACTTGAACAATACATAGTGTTGGGCACAAGCTTATTTGGAGGAAATACTTTTTTTGGAGGATAAAAGCTAGAATTGGAAAAAGACAGTGGGAAGGAAAAGCAACACGTGCAAGGAAAGCATGAAAGGTGTGCATGCAGGAAAACTTAACCACATTAGGGTTAGGGGTTTTGTAAGAGATTGTAATGGTCGATGAGCTAAAAACTAGTATAAATAAGTAACTAGGAGGTATAGGTCGGGGTTGCAAAGTTTTGGTCTGTTCAGTCAAGGAAACTATTTTAAGATCGGATACCGATTTTGTAAGTTGTTAGGTTGTAGGGGAGAAAGGTAGCTAGACCTTGAGGGTTAGATCGCATGCTGAAGATCCTGGTACGATCTATTCAGCCTCAAAAAGTTCATGGAGTCTGTTTTGTGATTGTCTGAACTGAGTTGTAGTGTGCATGGTGCCATATATTGCAGAACCATAATAAAATAGCCTGAGAAGCTAGATCTTTGTAGATGTATCCTCGGAGGGGGTGAACCACAATAACACCTGTGTTATTTGATGTGTTTATTTCATAATTACTTTATGTAAGTAGTTAGTTGATGAATGAATAATTATGTGAGATCTGCCATATGTTAGAATTGTTAGAATGCATGCATACACTTAATATATGCATTGATATTAAGAATAATAGAAAGAGCCACTAGATCAAGGCTTAAGAAGATGAATTGCAATCCCAAATCCCCATTCTTTCCTAGGCTATAAGAATATGAGCATTGCAGTCACCCATAGAACTATCTGGGGTGAGACTGTGCAGTACACTTGTGTGTTGTGTTTCCTTCAGGTTTACCAGGAGGGCCAATAGTTTTAAAGGGATTTGTTGGAAGCTTGTTCATATATGAACATGGGTCAGCCCAAGAAGTAGTTAGAGAAGGAGATAAACCAAAAAATGGGTTTGTTTCCACCTAGAACTATATGGGATTGAGTGAGTGGGATCCGTGAAAGAATCAAGAAGAGAATGAAGGTATAAAAAGGAATGTTTAGACCATGGAATCCAATGAAGGAGGATATTGAAAGCTAGTTGAAAAAAAAGGAGCTTGATTTTGTGCAAAAGGATAACAGAAACCCCAAGTTAACATCGCGTAAATATCTGGACAAGTACATGTTTATTGACTTGCATGAAGTATTTTTCTGTGATTTCACACATGTGTTGTAGTAGTGGCTATTGAAGTTGAAAGACATCCACCCTATGAATCGAATTAGACAGCTCGAGTGGAATCCTGTGGACATCGTGCAGTTACAAAAAGTTAACAAAAAATTCATGCACGCAATAGACTTCTAGCTAGACAGTATTGTTGGAGGGTTTATCACAGAATTTGCAGTAGATACTGCGAACTTACAGCGAAACAGAGAACTAATTTCTAAAAGGACCAAGAGGTAGGTATATCAAATCGTTGTATACTTCCATCAATATCTTACTGTATAACAATGATCCAAAATGATCTTTTACACGACTATGGTTGAGTTATTATGCATGTATTGATTAACCATTTAGGAAGCTTAATGAAAGAGGAAGAAGATATGAGAATATATCACAACCATATAAACATGTACAAAATATAACTGAAGCAATAAATAGCAGCAAACCATAACACCAATGTGATAACAAAGTTCAACAATCTCGCCTACATCTTCGAGCCTTTGTCTTAGTGGGTGAGGCTTATTTATTTTTGTTCAAAGTTCAATAGGTACATCCTAGCAGTGCCAAAAGGATACAAGACTGATCTGGTCTTGTTTTTCCAGATATCTAGAACCCAACAAAAGAAACAACACTCAAATCGGATGACCAGAGCTCCCAGAAATGGCCTACAAAGGTGCGCTCCTCAACAACTTACCTGCATAAAAATGGCTTTGGCTTGGATTTCCTTCCGCATAACTTTGATATGAATCTCTTCCCATGGCCTCAAGAAGGCCTGGTTTATATAGATTTGGGGTTGGTTATCATCTCCCAACTTCCTCCTAAGATCTGGCCTCAAAAAGAGCCCAATATCCCCCAAAAAGGGCCAAAAATCTCCAAAACAAGCCTATAAAATCAATAAAATCCATAAAAATTCTTATTGAATAGTTAAAATACCCACTTCTGCATATATATTGCAGCCCCCAACTAAATGGCCCCTGGTCGCATTAAACCCCGCCATGTGGCCTAGCGCCAGTGCTTAGTGCACTGGCCCCCTCCATTACGGGCTCCTGGTCGCATTACAAGTCATGTGGCCCTATACATTACCCCACATGCACTGTTTTAAGATCCCCGCAGGTTATTATCCCTTGTTTCCCACCTTTGGTTATGCTGGTGGTTAAGCAGTGGCACCCACACCCTTTGTAGAACCGTGGAGTGGAGTGTCCCTTTTACGTTGTGGTTACATGTATCATAAAACCTGCAGGCTAGGGCTTAGTCCCCCGCCCCCTTCCGCCTCCACTTTACACTACTTGCACTTTATAATATATATTATGGACTTGTATAAACAATCCCCACCACTAGCGCATTGGTAATCCGACCAGCCCCTAAGTCACTTCCTCTACCAACAAGTCATGGGATCGAATCCCATGAGCTCCAAAAATTTTGATTCAACCAACAATGATAGGGTGCCACGTGGTAGCCCATGCTCAGGCCATGTGGCACCATTTGATTCATCGAGAATGTGCCACTTGTCAGAATAGGATTGGTCCAAGTCTTCTACCCAATCATCTTGTTTTCCCAGTCAACAATCGGCCATGTCAGCACACCTACCACGTGTCATTGTAGGGCGTGCCACGTGTCACCCTTTCAGTGGTGACACATGTCACCTACCGGTTGGTACACCTATCTTGTCCATGTCAGATCCGTATGGAATCTGCCAACTGTGTTTCCACATCAGCATGATGTCATGCTGACATCAGCGTTGACTTTTTGCATGTTGACCTGTTTGCTTTTATTGCCAGTTTGGGAAAATGGTCAGAGTGTGATAACTCTCGCATACAACATCCGTTTGAAAAAGTAAATATATGGTCAGAATCAGTGCGACGAGATGGTTGCAATGGAATTAGTTTCATTCAATTCTGAGAACTTTCATTTTTGAGCCTTTTCTAGACCTGGGAAGCCTTCTGGATCCGATTCTGGATCACACCTCCCCAATAAGGACCTTTTGGTCCCCAAAAGGTTATTGACCATTCAAAAATCTTGGGATAGGCCACCCGACTTGTCCTCTGTCTCTAAACTCTATCATGTGCACCTATCTCATCAAGATCAACTGTAACATAATAATGACAACTAATTATATATGGCTAGCCATTTGAACCCTGTCACATTTTACTGAATCCACTATCATCCATGTAGATAACAATATTAATGATAGCATAAAAAACATGACTGCAAATGAGTTGATATACTTGTAATATTTGCATGAAATGAGATTATCTTGAAGCAAATTGTGATTGATTTTCCATTCAACAATCATTTCTTGTTCTTGCTTAAGATCGATTACTTCATTTGAAACAATTATTGGTTTGTTTCTTGCTTGAACTTCCTTCTTTAATTGTTCCATACTTTGAAGAGTTTTATTTTCTTTAACATGATGAGCATGAACCACATAATCTTGACCAACTTTGGTTAATTGATATTGATTATTTGTCATGTAGAAGATTTCCTTACGATCATATAAGTATGGACTACCTAAGACCATTCCACATTCTCTTAACAACACTACATTACATGTTACCTCGTCCACATACTTAGATGAAATAGAAAATTTGATTGTGCACTGCTTTGTTATATGCATTTGATGATGGTTGCTTATCCATTTAAGTGTGTAGGGCTTATGATGCATATGTGTTTTTAATCCCAATTGCTTAACCAATTATTCTGAGATTAGGTTAGATTGAGATACACTATCGATTAATGTATCAACCTTATTGTGTCGCATGATAACCCTTATATGAAACAAGTTACTTCTACAATCAATTCCTTCACCAATTTTACTTGTCATAACAACCAATGAGACCTTTGATTCATCATCTGAATCTGATCCCAAGTTTGTGGGTCTTGTTGTCGCTGTAACTGTTTTCCTTCCCTTCTTTTCCTTGAACCACTTTGGCCTCTTCTTAGGATGAAAATGCCAACAACGGTCCTCATCGTGCCCCTGTTTCTTGCAATGCCTGCAAGAGGGCCTCTCTTCCTTTCTCGTCACTGCATTTGACTTATTTCCATGCCACTTCCTCTTTTCCTCTTTCCTTGAAGATGATTACCCTGATACGCTTGCTTTCCCTGCTTCAATGTATGTTGCTTGAAGAGAAACCTCATCAAGGTTAATGGGTCCAAACATGAATACAGTGTTTCTAATATGTGTAGGTAAACCTCCTATATACTTCATAAGGGTTTATTGTGTATGTAAATGGATATCTAACATCAATTCCATTTTACGAAAGCAATCGATGTATTCTTGCACAATTTTTTTCCTTTTCTTAGTTTTAAATCTTGCCATTCAATTAATGTTTTTTCTTTATAAACCAACGGATAGAATTGCTTTGTAAGTGCAGAAATGAAACTTTTCCATGATGGAAATACATTACCCACTTGTTGTGTTTCATTTTGTAGCTTTCTTTGCCACCATATGAGAGTTGTGCCTACAAGTCTCAAAGACGTCAACTTGATTTGTGTGGCCTCATCCTTGATCTATTGCACACTACAGTAAACCTCCATCTATCTGACCCAATTTTCAAGTCTCTCTGCATTAACTTCACCATCATATATGGGTAATTCAACTTTAACATCAAGTTTTAACAATGACATTTCATTCTTATGTTTATGAACATGTTTCTTTACATTGGATTTAGAACTTGAACTTGAAGAAGAAGGAGAAGAAGGAGGTGACGATGGAGGTGAAGGAGGAATCTGAGTAGGATCCTCTCCTTCTTCACTTTTTCCCTTTGAAGATTCACCCAAAACCGATTTCTTACGTTCTAAGTAATCTTCATACAAAACTTTCATCATCTCTGACATGCAAAAGAAAGTTTTTCAAAACTCTTTCTCATCCTAAGAAAGTCCCTCTTATGATGCCATCTTCTTGGTGTGAGAATATCTCTTTCTCAATCCAATTAATGGATTCTCTACAACAAGCTTGCCTTCACCACGGAGTAGCTTTTCCCTGGTTAACATGCAAAACTCAAATCCAAATGTCAACTAGCTCTGATACCACTTGATCTGAAATGATCTTTTACACGACTATGGTTGAGTTATTATGCATGTATTGATTAACCATTTAGGAATCTTAATGAAAGAGGAAGAAGATATGAGAATACATCACAGCCATATAAAAATGTACAGAACATAAATGAAGAAATAAACAACAACAAACCATAACACCAATGTGATAATGGAGTTCGACAATATCGCCTATGTCTTCGGGCCTTTGTCTTAGTGGGTGAGGCTTCTTTATTTCTGTTCACAGCTCAATAAGTACATCACAGTAGTACAAAAAGGCTAAAAGACTGATATGGTCTTGTTCTCCCAGATCTCTAGAACCCAACAGAAGAAACGTCACTCAAATCGGATGATCGTAGCTAACAGAAATGGCCCGCAAAGGTGCGCTCCTCAACAACTTCCCTACATAAAAATGGATTTGGATTGGCTTTACTTCAGCATAAATATGATCTGAATCTCTTACCATGGCCTCAAGAAGGCCTATTTTATATATATATGGGTTTGGTTATCATCTTCCAACTTCCTCCCAATATCTGGCCTCAAAAAGAGCACAATATCCCCCAAAAAGGGCCAAAAATCTCCAAAACAGGCCTATAAAATAAATAAAATCCATAAAAAAATCTTATTGTATAGTTAAAATACCCACTTATGCATATATATTGGGTGCATCCCCCAACTTACTAGCTCCTGGTCGCATTAAACCCCGCCATGTGGCCTAGCGCCAGTGCTTAGTGCATTGGCCCCCTCCATTACGGGCTCCTGGTCGCATTACAGGCCATGTGGCCCTCTCCATTACCCCACATGCACCGTTTTAAGCTCCCCATCGGTTGTTAGCCCTTGGTTCTCGCCTTTGGTTAAGTCGGTGGTTAAGAAGTGGCGCCCGTGCCCTCTGTAGAATCGTGGAGTGGAGCGCCCCTTTTATGCTGTGGTTATATGTATCATAAAACCCGCGGGTTGGGGCTTAGTCCCCAGCCCCCTTCCGCCTCCACTCTACACTACTTGCACTTTATAATATATATTGTGGACTTGTATAAACAAGCCCCACCACTAGCAGATTGGTAATGCGACCGGTCCCTAAGTCACTTCCTCTACCAACAAGTCATGGGATCGAATCCCATGAGCTCCAAAACTTTTGATTCAACCATCAATGATAGGGTGTCATGTGGCAGCCCATTCCTGGGCCATGTTAGGACCACACTATGCACCTTTTTGCCTATAATTTTTTCCATTATTATACCCTTAATCACCTACATTTGAACCTATACTATCACTTTGTCTGATCATCTCAAAGGTATACAACGTCCTTTCTCATTACTATATGCTTAATCTATTTTGCATGATATTTTACATCACTCTCGTACTTAACTATTGATTAGAAATGCATAAGTGTCCATAACTGCAGATTTGTATTCAAGGCCTATTGCTGAAACACAGAACCGATGCTGAGACACGGAGCTGCTACACAGTCCGAGGTCGCAGATGCTGAGACACGGAGCTGCTACACAGTCCGAGGTCACAAGATGCTGAAACACGAGCTATCATACAGTCCAGAGTTGCATATGTTGAAACACAGAAGAAACTGACAGAACCGACGATGTTGAAACACAAGGAAGCCGCCACAGTCAACAGTCAACAGTCAGAGCGCAATTCACGAGGCTGAAACAACATCAGCAACGATGAAAGGAAGCTGTTACACCAGCCGTAACAGCAATACCTCGTTCAGCATTCGGTTGCGTGAAATCAGGACATCCTATGCTGATTTAGAAAGAAGATACGATTTAGTGTAGGATTCAGATATGCTTTGTAATGATTGTATCGAAGGGATTTCCTCTTTAAATTAAGGGGAAATCACCATTCGAGATATCGAAGTTTTGATGTATTGAAGCAACTCCAGAGAAGCGGGACGTATTCTATTCTTTCAATTTGTAATGTGATATTTCGACAGATGAATATAAGACTTCTTTGATTATTCGTCTCTAAGCTTTTCAGTTCCAGGGGAATCTTGTGAGAAGGGAGGTCCCACCTTCATCACAAGATTCACCCATTAGTTAGAAGTGTGTTAGCATAATTTCTGTCCATGCTTTGTTTATTGTCGTGTGCTGAAACACTGTTTTATGAATTTCGCTTTGCTGAAACACTACTGACTCTGTCTTAGTTTATT
>ML826721.1:25650-44009 GCA_009831015.1 Picea engelmannii
CTACTTATAGTGATTCACTTTTATACTTGAAGTGAAATACACTTTACAATTTGAGCATGAATTTTTTCAAAAAAAGTAACAAAAGAGAGACTTGAACTCAAGACCTCTTACTTAATAAGGCAACTTTTAACCAAATAGTCTAGCAAAACATATTGTATTGTTTATCAAGAGGATTGGGGTTGTTGTTGTTGAAGACGACCTTGGAGAGTGTGCTAAAAAAAACTCTTTTCACACAAGAAAAAAATTTCGCTTCTCAATGACAACAACGATTAGATCTCGGTTAGCTTACCTGGAAGATGCACCTTTTCGTATCTGTTTCTGATTTTTCGAGATCACACAGGATGCAGGGAAAAAAACATATGCATATCTAAAAGAGTAGCAACCTGAAAATAAATAATATAAAACCAAAATAATACTCTGCAAAAATTTAAAAAATGTGTATGCAGGGTTTATACCTCTGGATCTGACTGAAATGGCCATATATTGGGAAAACGAAAACCTTTTTTAGTGAAACAAAAAGTGTTCCTGACTGAAACAATTGCTCCAGACGCAATGGAATGGTCCTTTCAGCCCATAAATGTATTAAAATGACATAAAATGGAGATGAGGCATCTCGGCTTCACGATCTCGATCTACAACAGTAGCAGGTCTTCAAACAGGATCTGATACCATATTCGAAAACACAGGTATTCCAACAAAGGACGAACACCTTTAGTAAACACTCACATAACCAGATCAAAGTTCAACACACCGATGTTTTCACGTGGTAAAACCCCTACAGGGAAACATCCACAGCCCCAACCAACACGATCACTTGGAGTAGTTTATTAATGTAAAAGAAAAAGATTACATAGATATTTCACAAGAGTTTCTCACAATTGATCATCGGAAAATGACCCTCCATTCTCTTTAAATAGAGATCATGGACCAATCGGGTGTTAAGCCATGGATCAATGGCTGTTAAGATCAAAGAGAATATGAACCGTCGAATCACTCTATGTCGGGAACATATCGTGACCGTTGGATTTCCTAATTACAATTGCATACTAAAGAAACACATTTTTACCTAACAAAACATTAGAACAAGTATATCTTAACTAACTCCTAAGTGTCTAAATATCCTAACATCATTGTGTTCTACAATGATCAATCTAGGAGTGTGATGGGTAATGGATTGGATAGTGGCAGTTCTATCAAGTTGGGTTTTAGTTAGCAGATTTTGAAAAAATGAAACCAACTCTTGCTCAATATCTTGGCGAGAGGTGAATTTTGTACCTTGGGAATAGGTTAAATGAGTGATGTGATTGGCATTCCTCCGTTGAACCATCGATCTGTGAAGGAATTTAGTGTTGTGCTCCCCCTCCTTAAGCCATTGAACACGAGATTTATATTACCATAAAATCTCTTCCTGGTAGTGCCTTTCCTTGATTTGGGAAGAGAGTTCATTTTCTTTCCATGAGAGTTCCTCCGACCAACCATGATGGATTATTTGTTGTTGGAGGTCGACCATCTTGGATTCCAGTTGCTTATGAGCTTGAAAGATGTTTCCAAAAACCATTTTTTTCCAGGACTTAAGATGTTGCTTGAGATTTTTAAGACGTTGTCGAAAATAGTATATTAGGGAACCATGCACCACCTCAACTTCATCCCACCATTGTTGTATGTTTCTCTGAAAATTGGGATGAGAGAGCCAAAAATTTTCTAATCTTAAAGGTTTCTTGAGGGGAACTCCTTAAACATCCATTTTTAGGTAGATGGGATAGTGGTAAAAACTTGTTGTTGGAAGAATACTAGCCTCCATAAGAAGCCCCGAAAGCATGAGAGATTCAAAGACCAAGTATATTTCCAAGTGACATGCAATTTATTGTGATCTCCCTCTTCGATTGTTCCAGGTATGTATACCATTGATGGTCTCAATGTTGAATAACTTCTGGTCCTGAATGAAGGCTTTGAAGGAAACACTATAAGAAACTAACCTTCATATTCCCCCTTTCTTTTCCGCAAGAGATGAGATAAAGTTGAAATCCCCCCCCCCCCCAAGATCCAAGATTCATGCTCGATGAGGTCCGAAATATTTTGCAGTGCTTTCATAAAACCAAAATTTTCATTGAGTTGTTGTGGTCCATAGACATTGATGATAAGACCAGTGCCTTTCGAGTTGATCGGTCTAAATTGAGTTGTTATACTTCTTGTTGTAATAAAGAAAATGTCCAAAAGGACTATGGCCGGATTCTATAGAATTGCAAGTCCCCCCGCATATCCTCTATAGTCCAAAGCTACAAAATGACCATTCTTCCATATTTTGGGAAGAATATTGACTAAGGTTGAATTGGGGCATTTTGTTTCTTGCAACATAAAGGTATCAAGAGATTCCATACATACCTTGTTTTGTAAGAGCGTCTACTTGCTCTTATCATTTATTCCTTGAATGTTCTAGGAGGTTATTATCATTGAAAACTAGGGGTGGGAGAGGGTTGGTAAGAATATGTGATCAAAGCGTTCTAACTCGAATTGACTAGGATATCTCTTATTTCTTGCAGAAGCTATAGATTTGATTTGCGACCTTTATGCTTGTCTTACAATGGGTTCTTATTGGGTTTCAATTTGTTGGTTTGGATGTCAAGCGCAAGGTTGGTTCCTGTTGATGAAATTGGGTGCATTGGTTCCTTCCTGCCTTTACAAAGGGCCCAATGAACTCGCAGAGTGTGTGTTGGTGGAATCGATTTCATGTTATTTTTGCGACTTGCATCTACAATACCATGTAGATCAATACCTTCCAGTTCCATATCATTTGGCTAGAGTTTAGTTCCATCCTCCCCCTCGGGGTTCATACTCACATCTTCAAGGGGCGGGAGATCAAAGGGGGTCGCAATGAGTTTTGAATTTTTTGGCTCTTCTGGGTCAGGGAAGGATCAAAAGACTTAAAATATTTGGGATTGTTGGGAGAACGATCCTGATAGGGGTCCGAGGGAGAATCCTCAAGATCAGGTCTAAGGATTTCAAAGCTATTTTTGGTTGAAGGGGTTTTGGAAGGAATAGAGGAAATGGGTTTTCTGCCAAATCTCCGCCTATTGACTATATTTGTAAAACCCTTGTCATATTTTTCAGGTTCAGGTTTAAATGACTTAGGGGGTTGGAGAAAAGGACATTCTTTGAAGAGTTGACCATGCTTGTGGCAACACCAATAACGAAAGGGGATGAATTCGTAGTCTAGGGTTTGAATCTAGTCTGAATCTTGATAACTAAGGAAGATTGATTCAAGAATAGGAACATAAACATTCATATAGACAGATACACGGGCATAGGCAATATATCGTCCTTGTTTAGTAGCTTCAATTTTTTTTACATAGGTTCCTAGCATGTTACCTATGCCCGCCACGATTTCCTCATCCTAATATTCTTGTGGAAGCGAATACAGACGAACCAACATTGGTGCATAGGTAAAGTCTTCCTTTTCAGTGCTGAATCTAGTAACATATATGAAGGTCATCTGAGTGCAAAAAATAGGGCCTATTTTCAAAACTCTTTCCAGGTCCTCATGATTATGAAAGATCGCCATGAAAAACCCTTTAAAGCTAAGCTTGAGCTAAAAACGTTCTTTGGGTTTCCGACGAGAGTTTATCCATCCTACAAGATCTCTCTTTGAGAGCCAGATTCCAAGGAACTTATCGATGACTGTGTGATCCTTCATGAACTGAACATAACTTCCAAAATGCGCTGAATGAATTTCATACTTGGGCATCATCATCACCTTCATAATGCACCGACAAGGCTTCCATTTGGGTGGAATGTTGTTGAGTTGTGGTGGGTCATCCATACAGTCATCATGAGAGTTGTTTTCCCCTATCACGTTGTTGACCTGAGTAGGGATGTGGGCGGAGTCATTTTGAGATGTAGAGTGGGAACCATGGCTTCCATCAGTGAGGGACAAATTATTGGGAGGGGGGTCGCACCCCCCCGCATGATCCATTTGTGTAAGCACAAGCAACGAGTTTAGAGAATGTGGAGAACCCTAACTGGGTTGTGTCATGGTTCTTGACAATGATTAATTAATATTGCCATAACTTACAAATGTGATTTTTCTCTTAATTTGGAAGAAAACAAAACAAAATAAGTCTCCATTTAACAAGATAAAAATTACCTCTAGTTATAACATATGATTGACTCTATTGGAGATTCAAAAACACTCCATTGATAATGATTTGATCCTCATGAATAAAATAAAATATGTGATAGGTAATTGTTGTTCACCTTTGTTTTTTTCGTCATTGTATGAAACTATTCGTTTTTCTCCTTTTAATTTTCCCTATCCTTTCACTTGCAATCATCATCATTACCTCTATATTTAGATCCACCTGATTTCGTATATACAACAAGGTAAGTACATAATTAGAACATAATTAAATACTTTCTACAAAATAATTAAAAGATAAATGCAATAACCAAAATAGAGTATAGACAAATAACACAACCCATAATACACTGGAATATATAAGGATATAATTTTACCCAACATTATTTCATTCAAAACTTAACTCTTCCATATGCAAAAAGATAGCCTTGGGTATTGTGCAAGTCTCAAGGAAGTGAGAAGAGAGAAGGGAAGAGGGAAAAAGAGGGAGGGACGACAAGAGAAGAGAGAAGAGATGGAAGAGAATATGTAAAAGAAGGAGGAAGAGGTAGAGGAAGAGGGGAGAAGAAGGAACAGGGGAAGAGAGTATGGGGCACATTGTAGAAAATAAGATGATCACTACTCATAAATATTGAGAACTCCTTAAGTTTTTTTTGGTAAATAAAACAAACATTTATATTATACCTCCAGCCTACACCAATTCAAATACCTCTAGGTGAGATCTTTTGAAATTATCTAAATCTTTTCAAATGTTTATTAGGAAGATACTAGTTCTACTCATATCTATCTTAGGGTTTTTTATAAATTTTAGAGTTGCCATCCCAATCAAAAAAAGAGAGGGAAAACATAGTGCATTTTATATATGTCCACAAATTTGTAATAATTTATTATCCATGTTAGTAGCTAAGAAAAGAAGACAAGGATTAAGATGCATACACATGTTAACAAAAAATAAAGAGAAAGATAGCCAAAAGGTAGCCAAATCCAAACAAGCTAGTCACCAATAGATATTGGTGTCGGTGCATTTTTATTTGTGCGCATTAATAATTAATTGTGCACATAAATAATTATTTATGTACCTCATGATCATAAAAAATCAACATTGGGATCATAAACATTAAGCTTTGTAATTGTCAAGATAAGGTTGACACACTTCCATTAACCTATCCTTATCTTATCATGCATCATCAAGATCTTAATTTGTCAGTAAGCTTGACTTGGAGAATTTGAATATTAATGAATTGCAAATAAGTGAGTAGTTAGCATTTAGTTGATTGCTCTATAAGTTGGACTTAGGTCCTCATTGTACTAAGTTATTAAAATAAGAGAATAATTGAGCTACCTTTGTTATATGGATGTTTTGTAGATTTTACCCTTGTACAATTAATTACTGCAAACTGATTCTTAATAAAACCAAAAAGATACAATGGCACACACAAACACATATTACACATAGATTTTTACCCTAGAAACCCAAACTGGGAAAACCAACAACCTGTTTAGAGCCACACCTCTAATATTCTATTCATCATATCTCCATTGTTTACAATACAATATATAGGATCCTGTGACATCCAAAACCCCTAATACATGATCCAAATTAGTCAACAACCCTAATTCCTAAACCTGAATTAGAAAACCATTGATGAAAACCATGTACCGAAAAAATCGCCAAAAAATGGACACAAAAATTTCGAGAGCGCTTCCCCTGAACCCTCTCATAGGAGGAATCCTGCCACCTTGTGACCCCTCTGGAAGGGGTGTCTGACAGTTCCCCACGCACCTAATGCAATGAAGACACTAACTCTAGTCATGCAAAGAATACGACACATACTCAACATTACCCCACTTGTTGTTTTCTTTGCATACAAAGGGTTATAGAGTTACATAGTCAACAATCCAAGGCAACAATGCCCATAGATCCTCTACACCAAGAGAAATTCTTAGTGCTCATCGATGTTGTTAATGAATCTACAACATTCTTCAAAGTTTGCACCTTCATCAACAACACCTTTTCTTCAACCATGTCTCTCACAAAGTGATATTGAACATCAATATGCTTTATCTTTGAATGATAACTCGAGTTCTTTGCCATGAATATTTCACTCTGACTGTCATAATCTATCCTTACAACTTGTTGCACCAATCCAATACTTGAACACAATCTATGTAACCATAATTCTTCCTTGCTTACATGAGTGATTGATGTGTATTTAACTTATGTAGTTGAGAGTTCCATTACAGATTGCCTTTTGCTCATCCAACTAATAGTTCCTCCAAATAGGTTAACACATACCCGCTTGTATATCTTCTATGATTTAGATCTCAAGCCCTGTTTGCATCAATAAATCCATGTATGTGTAACACTCTGTCCAATCCCGGTCTTCCTTGGTAGCACAATCCATAACTAGAAGTGTTACACAAATAACTGAAAACCCTATTTAATGTTGTCCAATGCTCCTTCCTAGTTTTTACATATACCTGCTCAAAACTCCCACTACATGTGCAATGCCCGGTCTAGTATAGACCATTACATACATCAAATTGTCAACTGTACTAGCATATGGAACATGGGACATGTCTTCTTCCTCTTCCTCTTCCCGTGTCTTGGTACCTTGATCCATAGATAAATTTACACCTATAAGAATAGGGACCTTGACCGGTTTACATTCCTACATATTAAACCTCTGCAATATTGTCTTGACATAATTCCTTTACTTTAACCATAATTTCTTGTTTGCCTAATCTCTTTTCATTTCCATGCCCAAAATGAAATTTGCAGCACTAATATCCTACATGTCAAATTTTGAGGACAACTGAGTTTTCACATCCTGGATAATCTCTTTGTCATTTCCTATCAACGACACACCATCCACACACAAGACCAAATAAATAAGATGATCACTGATTAATTTGAAATACACACAATGATCCACTTTTCTCCTTGTGAAGCCAAGTCCCAATATATAAGTATCAAATTTTTTATACCACATCCTTGGTGATTACTTTAACCCATATAGGGACTTTTTCAGCGTGCACGATGGTGGTGCTGCACCCAGACACCTACCTCAGCAGGTCCTGCGCCTGACCTTCCGATCTTAAGGATCGTTCTAATTTCACCTTCGAGCCGAAGTGACTCTTTCGATACCTTGCTGGAATCTCTGTTAAAACTCGATCCACAGGTCCTTCCTTCTCCTTCTCTCCCTCTGTATATACGACCGTTAATCTCCCCGACAGAAATTCAGGTTTCAGGACTTTCTATTTCATGATGTCACGAGAACCACTGTCCCCGCGATCTCCCGATCACCGAAATGTCGATTTCCCGAAATGGCCTTTCTCGTATTAGCCCTTCCTGGCTATGCCTTAGGCCATGTGACCATTACTCATAAGACCAGAATCCTAATTCCCAGCCTCTTCCTTACCTTTCGCGATTTCGGGCTTTCAGATGCCGAAATGCATGGACTTCTTGTCCTCAGAATCCCCGAATCTCCGAACCCCGATTTCCCGAAATATTAATTCTCCCAGCTTTTTCACCTTTTCGTGATTTCAGAACTTTCGTTCCCGAAATGATCATGTCTCCTATCTTTAGGATTTGCGAAATGTCGAACCCCGATATGCCGATGGACTTTCCTATCGGGGTTTTCCCCGAACTTTTGGATTTTCGCCACGCGTCTTCCTATGATGGAAGGTCCTCAATCATTTCGCAATTTCACAAAATCAAATGCTGAAATGATCCGCATCTTGTCCTCTTGATCCCCGAAGTCCCGACATGCAAAATGTCGACGAACTCTTGATCGCCGCCATGTGTCTCAACAGACGGACGATTCTGATTCAGTTCGGGATTTCGCGACTTGCGATTCCCCGATGTCACAATTTCTCTGTCAACTCGAAACCCCGGTAGGCAAAATATCGACGGGTTCTTGATCTCCGCCACGTGTCCTAATGAATGGACGACTCAGATCAAATTCAGGGTTTTCACTATGAAGTGACCCAATCTCTTGTCCTCGAGGCTTCCGATATCCCGAATTTCAATATCAATTTCGGCTTCTCAGCTTTCGCAAGTTCGCGAGTTGCGATGTCATGCAACTCTTCTCCACGAACCCCGAAATCTCGATTCTCCATTTCGTGAAATCCTGAAATGTCAAACTCCGACACGATTCCGGCACTGGCCCCACAATTAGACTTTTTGCCTTTTCGGGACTTCGCACTTCGCGATTTTGCGAGTCTTAATGCAAAGATTTCGGGGGTTCAGTTCACGAAACTCCGAAATGGAAATCCTCGGGCAAATCCAACAACCCTTGTTGGCTTGGATCTACGGCTCTGCCTCTCCTGAGCTTGAACTTTTGAAAACAGTCGTAACCCCCTTGCTTCTCTGTCAGATCGGACGGCTGGCGCGACTTCGCAAATTCTCTATGGAGAATTTTGATCATCCATCTCTTCCCTTGAGAACTTCTGCGAAATTTAAACAGAATATTTCTCTGCGTGGAACTTGTCCTCCTGTAGCACGACGTCACTGCACCTCCTTTCAATTCTTCAAGGTACTTAGCCTCTTGCTTCCCTTCGACGACTTCGAAGGTTCGAACCCTTCTCAGGTTTTCCATGACTTCGAGTCTTTCAGAAAAACTCATGTTGGCACTCCTTGCGACAGACCTTCAAACTCTTTCAAGTGTTGAACTCCTTTCGACTCTACGCACTCCTTGCAGCAGCAGTCTCTCAACAAGTCATTCAGGTTACAAACCCCTGAAGCTTCACTCGGCCTGCACACACTTTGCACGGCTCCTGTGCCTAACTGCACTTTTGAGGAAATGAGGACAAAAGCTATCCTATCTGAGCGTTCAGAGACAAACCTCTAAACCCTTTTTCAATGCACTCCTTGCGGACAATTCAACTGCACTCCTTGCAGGAACTCTCACTCAGACAGAAAAACAATTGAAATTCATTTCCTAACTCTTTCTCTCTCAAACTTCAAACATAATCCTGAAATCATTCATACACAGCATAGAAAGCAAATGTATAACAGAAAGAGTAAAATCATGAACATACCATTCAACATACACATTCAAGAAACCGATACAATGCCATGAATCTGAATTAAGACTTCTTCTAGTAACTCAAATATCTGTACATGGGTGTTTTTCAAACACAGTTTCTCTGCTCCAGCTCTGTATGCTCTTCTCTTGGTAATGTTCTTCACTATCAGACAATAATACAATGAGGGTGTCTATATCTCGTTTTCCCTCTTTCACTCTAAACTGTCTAATCTACGCATTAAACTCTATTTACTTACATTTATTACACATAAAGGCTCCTACCTACTATGGACGAGAGCGGATCTCTCAAGGTCCTTTTACAACAATACCAGCATGCCTCCACTTAATGACTTCGTTAATATTTCAAAACATTTTCAAAAAAAAAATGTGCTCGGTGCTTTTCCAGCTGTCTCTTATCTCCGCGCTGGCTCGCTGTTGGCTATGCTTGCCTGCCCTTACGATGCTCCTACATCATACTCCCTCGTTTGAAAATTTTCATGGGCTCCTGTCCATGAACTCACGCACGGTCTGTCCATGCTTCTGTATTTCGGCTTCATTCTCCCAGTTGGCATCTTCAACTGGATGGCCCTTCCACTTGACCAAGTATTCAAAGTATTCTTTTCGCCTGGTCCTCTTACCAACTCTTTTGTCCAGTATGTGTTCCATTTGCGGATTTTTTGCAACTGGCATTTGTTTTGTCCATTGAATCTCTGGTTGTTTATCACCTGTCCCTGCTTCCTCAGCTTTATAAGGGTAGAAATCTGAGATATTGAATATCAAAGAAATTATGATCCCATTGGGTAATTCAATCTCATATGCATTTGCCCCAAATTTCTTCAAGACCTTACATGGTCCGATTTTCTTCATCTTCAGTTTATTATATGTTCCTCTCGGGAACCTTTCCTTTCTCAAATGTGCAAGGATCAAATCGCCAACTTCAAACTGAAGTTCTCTTCTGCGTTGATCTGCCCTGCGTTTATATTCTTGGCTTGAATGTTGCAATCGCTCCTTCACCTAGCTGTGAAGCTCCTTCATCGCCTCTGCAAAATCTTCTGCACTAGCACTCCTAGTCGCAGTTTGTTCTGAATCCCTCATCTCAAAAACTCCTCTCATCTGCATGCCATAAACAATCTGAAATGGACTCTGTCCCGTGCTTCTGTTGATTGAATCGTTGTAAGCAAACTCCGTCTGTGGTAATATGTTGTCCCACTGGCTGTGGTGTTCTGTCACCAAGCTCCTCAGCAAGTCTCCCAAACTCATGTTCACAACTTCTGTCTTTCCATCCATCTGAGGATGATAAGCTGAACTAAATGACAAGTTAGTTCCCAGCTTCTTTCATAAGGTTCTCTAGAAGTGTCCTACGAACTTAGTGTCTCGATCTGAAACTATGCTCTTTGGTAAGCCGTGAATTTGAATGACTTCTTTGAAAAACAGGTTTGCAATGTGAGTTGCATCACTGGTTTTCTGACATGGAATGAAATGTGAAATCTTGGAAAATCTATCCACCACCACAAAGATTGAGTCAAACCTTCTTTGTATTCTTGGCAACCCCAATATGAAATCCATGCTAACTGCATCCCACGACTTTTCAGGTATGGGCAATGGTTGATAAAATCCTGCATTATGCCTCTTGCCTTTTGAATGCTGACAAATTCTACATTTGTCCACGAATCTTTTGACATCTGCTCGCATTCATGGCCAAAAATATGACTCATTCAACTTTGCGAACGTCTTGTCATGACCGAAATGTTTGGTCAATCCTCCACTATGTTTCTCCTTCAACAAATTCTCCCTCATGGAGCATTTTGGAATACAAAGTTGATTACCTTTAAACAGTAGTCCTTCCTAGATTATGTATTCTGCCCATTGGCTTCTATCCTTGAGAATTGGATTCTCCGCTGCTTCATATGCCTCTTTAAAATCTGGATCATCTCTGTACATGTCCCTGAGATCATCAAAACCCAACGTTTTGACTCTGAACTCCTGCAACAACAAACATTTCCTGCTCAAAGCATCAAAGACTTTGTTAGCAATACCAGAAATATGTTTAATCACAAAAGTGAAATTTTACATATATTCAACCCATTTAACATGTCTTTGATTCAACTTCTCTTGTTGAGTCACAAATTGCAATGCATGATTATCACTGTATAAGACAAACTCCTTCGGAATCAAATAGTGTCTCCACTTCTTCAATGCCTGAATAATAGCATAGAACTCCTTGTCATACGTGGAGTATTTTATCTTGGCTTCATTCATCTTCTCGCTGAAATATGCTATCGGTATGTCTTCTTGACTCAAGACTACCCCTATTGCAAATCCACTTGCATCACATTTTACTTGGAATGTCTTTTGGAAATCAGGCAACATCAGAATTGGTTGTTCCGTGATCTTCCTCTTCAACAAATTGAAAATTTTCTCAACTTCTTCTGTCCAGTGAAAAGATTTTTGTCTCTTCTTTACTGTGTCCATCATCAGTGCACTAATTCCACTAAAATTCTTGATGAACTTCCTGTAGAAACTAGCCAATCCGTGAAAACTTCGAACTTCAAAGATATTCTTTGGTGACGACCAATTTTTAATCACTTCCACCTTATCCGGATCCATCCTCAACTTATCTGCAGAAATAACAAACCCCAAATAAATGAGCTTTGTCTTCATGAATGAGAATTTCTTCATATTTATCAACAACTTCTCCTGTTGTAGCCTCTTCATCACTGTAGCCAAATGTTTCAGATGCTCTGCCTTCGTCTTACTAAAAATCAGTATGTCATCAAGGTACACAATGACAAATTTTCCGATGAAATCCTTCAGGACTTCATTCATCAACCTCATGAAAGTACTCGGTGCATTTGTTAAACCAAATGGCATAACAAGCCATTCATATAGCTCCTCATTGGTCTTGAAGGCTGTCTTCCATTCATCACCTTCTCTCATGCGAATCTGATGATAACCACTCTTCAAGTCAATCTTCGAAAAAACAATTGCCCCACTTAATCAATCCATCAGATCATCCATTCTTGGCAATGTGAATCTGTACCTGATGGTTATTTTGTTGATCACCCTCAAGTCAGTACACATCCTCCAGCCTCCATCTTTCTTCGGACTGAGTACTGTCGGAACAACTCACAGACTCAGGCTCTCTCTGACCAAACCTTTGTCCAACAAATCCTCGACCTGTCTTTTGACCTCTTCATTCTCCTGCGGCGTCAATCTGTACGCTGCTTTGTTTGGCAAACTAGCTCCAAGTATGAGATCAATTTGATGACTTATACTTCTGATCGGTGGCAACAAACGAGGTAGTTCGTCCACTACTATGTCAGCGAACTCTTCCAGCAGTTCCTAAACCTCTTCTGGTAAATCATCTACCCTTATGCTGGTTAAAACAATCTTTGGCTTCCTGAACACAATGAATTACGGTTCCTCCTTCTTCTTAATCTTTGTAAGAAGTTCCTTCCCACTCATGAGAAGTACAATGTTGCTCACCTACGGTTTTGTCACTTTATCTTTGATTGGAAGCAACATGTGAGTTCTCCCATTCTTCTCTAGGGTGTATGTGTTCATTCTCCCGTCATGAATCACATTCCTGTCATATAGCCACGGTCTACCCAGCAATAGATGACAAACATCCATAGGAATAACATCACAGAGTATCTTATCATTATATCCTCCTATCTTAAATTCAACTAAACATTGTTTAGTGACATTTACCTGATGTCCTTTTTGTAGCCATGAAACTCTATATGGATTTGGATGTTTAATCATCTCCAGCTCCAACTTTTCTACCATCTCTATAGAAATGAGATTATTTGTGCTACCATTGTCCACAATGACCTTGCATACCTTGTCCTTGGTTTTGCAAGCAGTCCGAAAAAGACTGTTCCTTTGTACTGGATTTTCCACCTCCTTCTCTGGTGTTAAGAGAATTTTTTGCATCATCAGCGATCTTCCACCTTCAACATCTTCTGCCTCAACATTCCACCTCTGTGCTTCAACAATGTGAGTCTCACCACCATCTTTCTTCTTATCTGGACATTCATAAGACTTGTGTCTGACCTTTCCACATGTGAAGCATTTTATCACTCCACCTCTTCCTCTTCCTCTACCTCTAGTACGAGGAAAAATGTTGTTATCAACATACTCTCCTCTCTGATCAGCATACTACCTTCTTTGTCCAACATATTGCCCTTTCTGTGAGCTTCCACCTCTCTCAATCTGAGGTTTCTTCCATTCTTCCTTAAGCCTCTAATTTCTATCTTGGACGATTGATTTTCCCCTGGCTTGACTTCTGCCTTGGCCTCTTTGACCCTTCTTTCAGCTCGGCTTCTCTTCAGCTTTTAGAGACATATGATAAGCAAATTCCACCGTTCGGATGGTTATCATGTTCATCTCATCCTGAATTTAGTCTCTCAGGCCATTCATATACCTGACAACCTTTTCATCATTACTTTCACGATGACCTGCTCTGATGTTCAGCCTATAGAACTCTTCAGTGTATTCCTTCACTGTCATCAGCTTCTGTCTCAAATTTTGCATTCTTCGAAATAGAGTAATCTGGTAATCCCTGGGAATGAATTTCGCCTTCATCTTGGCAATCATCCTATCCCTACTCTTGATTTTATGCTTACCTTGGCAGTGTCTGTCAGCTTCTAGTTTATCCCACCACAATGCTGCATGTCCTTTGAGTCTCGTGACAACATGTTTGACCTTCTTGTCCTCTTCGACATATTCATAGTCAAAATATGTGTCCAGAGCTCTAATCCAGTCTAGAAGCTCTTCAGCATCCAAGTTTCCCTCATAAACTGGAATGTCCATTTTGGCTCTTGCGCTCATTCTTGCAATAGCTCTAATCAAGCGTTCATTTGCTGCATCTTCTGTTGTGACGTCTTCTTTATGTCCAGCGTCATCTTCGCTTTCGGACTCACTGACATCTCCAACATCAACTGTGTGCCTTTGTTTTATTTCCATGTCCACGAGTTTGGCATGAATGTCATACAGATCTCTTTCCACTTCTGGATTATGCACCTGCCTGCCCCTTCCTTCTGGCATTTCCCTATCCTCTGGCGGATCGGGTGTTTGTCTATCCCTTCTCCTCGACGGCATGGCTAAAATTCCTTCTCGTTTTTCCTGCCTGAAATATACAAACAAGAATCAGGCTCTGATACCACTTGGTGGCGCTGCACCCAGGCACCTACCTTAGCAGGTCTTGTGCCTGACCTCTCGGTCTTAAGGATCATTCTAATTTCACCTTCGAGCCGAAGTGGCTCTTTCGATTCCTTGCCGGAATATCTGTTAAAACCCGATCCACAAGTCCTTCCTTCTCCTTCTCTCCCTCTATATATACGACCATTAATCTCCCCGACAAAAATTTGGGTTTAAGGACTTTCTATTTCCCGATGTCACGAGAACCACTGTCCCCGCGATCTCCCGATCACCGAAATGTCGATTTCCCGAAATGGCCTTTCTCGTATTAGCCCTTCCTAGCTATACCTTAGTCCATGTGACCATTACTCATAAGACCGCATTCCTAATTCCTAGCCTCTTCCTTACCTTTCGTGATTTTCGGCTTTCAGATGCCGAAATGCATGGACTTATTGTCCTGAGAATCCCTGAATCTCCGAACCCCGATTTCCCAATATATTAATTCTCCCTGCTTTTCCACCTTTTCATGATTTCAAAACTTTCGTTCCCGAAATGCTTGTGTCTCTTATCTTCAGGATTCGTGAAATGTCGAACCCCGATATGCCGATGGACTTTCCTATCGGGGTTTTCCCCAAACTTTTGGATTTTTGCCACGCGTCCTCCTATGATGGATGGTCCTCAATCATTTCACGATTTCACGAAATCAAATGATGAAATTCTCCGCATACTATCCTCTTGATCCCCGAAGTTTCGACATACGAAATGTCGACGAACTCTTGATCGCCACCACGTGTCTCAACAGACGGATGGTCTTGATTCAGTTCGAGATTTCGCGACTTGTGATTCCCCGATGTCACAATTTCTTTGTCAACTCAAAACCCCGGTAGCCAAAATACCGACAGGTTCTTAATCTCTGTCACGTGTCCTAATGAATGGACGGCTCAGATCAAATTTGGGGTTTTCACTATGAAGTGACCCGATCTCCTGTCCTCGAGGCTTCCGATATCCCGAATTCCGATATCAATTTCGGCTTCTCAGCTTTCGCGAGTTCGCGAGTTGCGATGTCATGCAACTCTGCTCCACGAACCCCGAAATATCGATTCTCTATTTCCCTAAATCCTGAAATGTCAAACTTCGACACGATTCCGGCGCTGGCCCCACAACTAGACTTTTCGCCTTTTTGGGACTTCCCACTTCGCGATTTCGTGAGTCTTAATGAAAATATTTTGGGACTTCAGTTCACGAAACTCCGAAATGGAAATCCTCGGGCAAATCCAACGGCCCTTGTTGGCTTGGATCTACGGCTCTACCTCTCCTAAGCTTGAACTTTTGAAAACAGTCGTAACCCCCTTGCTTCTCTGTCAGATCAGATGGCTGGCAGGACTTTGCAAATTCTCTACAGAGAATTTCGATCGTCTGTCTCTTCCCTTGAGAACTTCTGCAAAATTTAAACAAAATATTTCTTTGCGTGGAACTTGTCCTCCTGCAGCACGACGTTGTTGCACCTCCTTTCAATTCTTCAAGGTACTTAGCCTCTTGCTTCCCTTCGACGACTTTGAAGGTTCGAATCCTTCTGAGGTTTTCCACGACTTCGAGTCTTTCAGAAAAACTCCTGTTGGCACTCCTTGTGGCAGACCTTCAAACTCTTTCAAGTGTTGAACTCCTTTAGACTCTGCGCACTCCCTACAATAGCAGTCTCTCAACAATTCCTTCAGGTTACAAACCCCTGAAGCTTCACTCGGCCTGCGCACACTTTGCACGGCTCCTGTGCCTAACTGCACTTTTGAGGAAATGAGGACAAAAGCTATCCTATCTGAGCGTTCAGAGACAAACCTCCGAACCCTTTGTCAACGCACTCCTTGCGGACAATTCAACTGCACTCCTTGCAGGAACTCTCGCTCAGACAGAAAAACAATTGAAACTCATTTCCCAACTCTTTCTCTCTCAGACTTCAAACATAATCCTGAAATCATTCATACACAACATAGAAAGCAAATGTATAACAAAAAGAGTAAAACCATGAACATACCATTTAGCATACACATACAAGAAACCAATACAATGCCATGAATCCGAATTAAGACTTCTTTTATTAGCTCAAATCTCTGTACATGGGTTTTTTTCAAACACAGTTTCTCTGCTCCAGCTCTGTATGCTCTTCTCTTGGTAATGTTCTTCACTATCATACAATAATACAATGAGGGTGTCTATATCCCGTTTTCCCTCTTTCACTCTAAACTGTCTAATCTACACATTAAACTCTATTTACTTACATTTATTACACATAAAGTCTCCTACCTACTATGGACGAGAGCGGATCGCTCAAGGTCCTTTTACAACAATACAAGCATGCCTCCACTTAATGACTTCATTAATATTTCAAAACATTTTCAAAAAAAAAATGTGCTCGGTGCTTTTCTAGCTGTCTCTTATCTCCGCGTTGGCTCGCTGCTGGCTATGCTTGCACACCCTTGCGATGCTCCTTCATCACATGCTAACTCTTTCTTTCCCTTCACAAAAAAGCCTTCTAAAAATTTCATGTAGATTTCTTTTTCCAAATCCCCATGTAGGAATGTTGTCTTCACATCCATCTATTCTACTTCAAAATCAAACACAACAACAAGAGATAAAATAAACCTAATAGAAGTTAACTTGGCAACAAGAGAAAATATTTCACCAAAGTCAATTCCTTCTACCTGGGAATAACCTTTTGTTGCTAACCGAGCTTTGTATTTCTCCACTTTGCCTTCTGCATTCAATTTCTTCTTAAACACCCATTTAATACCAATAGGATTTCTTCCAGTCGACAACTCCACTATATCCCAAGCCTCTTTCTTCTCCAAGTCTGCCATTTCTTCAACCATGGCCTTTTTCTAGAATTTTCCATCCTCTAAATCCACTACCTCCTTAACAATTCTAGGATCATCATCAGTAATAGATAAAGCAAATTTCGAACAAAAATTAGGCGGAGTATACCTTTCTAGTTTCTTTATTTCTTGAAAGGATCTCCTGAATACTGTAGTATGAGGATATTCTTCTTCTTATTCTTATTCTTCTGTACAGTTTGATTCATCATCCTTCATATCAAACTCTATTTTCTCTGGTTCTTCCTTCCTTGGTACGACTTCTTGTTTGACAAAATCTTTGATTAATACAAATTCCGCATCTCGACTATACAATACCTTCTTAGTTTCTAGGTTCCAAAGCTTATAGCATTTAAGACCATCTTTATACCCAATAAATATACACTTTTCAACCTTTCTATCTAGCTTACTCCTATTTTACTTTGGAACGTGAACATAGGCATCACAACCAAATACCTTGAGATGTACGAGAGAGGATTTCTTATCATTCCATACTTTGTATGGATTCTTGTCATACAATGGTGATGAGGGTGATCGATTGACCAGGTAACATGCAATACCCACTATCTATGCCCATAATTCCTTCCCTAACCTGACACCATTGAGCATGTACCTTGCCTTTTCCATCAACATCTTGTTCATCCTTTCTACAACTCCATTATGTTGAGGTGTATATGGAGTAGTCTTATGCCTTTCTATACCACACTTCTTACAAAATTCTTCAAATTCATTTCCACAGAACTATCCATTGTTATCTGTCATTGACACCTTAATTGTTTTCTCTGTTTGATTCTCCACAAGAACATATATCCATGTATTCCTCGAGAATTCATCTATAAATGAGACATAGTACACAGATTTTCCCAGTGACGGAACTGACACAGGTCCAAACACATCATTGTGCATCAACTGTAAAATTTCCTCTGCCCTCGTTGCACTAGAGGGGAATCTTACCCGATTTTTCTTCCCATTTACACAATGTTCACATAAATTAAAATCCAGAAAGTAGTTATACATACCTTCAACCATACATTTACCATGTGGTAGTCAAAGGCCCTTCTCTCTGATATGCCCTAGTCTTTGATGCCACAACATATCCTTTTCTCCATAGACTAGGAGTTTGTTTTTCTTCAGCTTCAATATTAGGAACAATGGAACTATTACACCCATCACTAATATTGCTTCCCTACA
>ML826721.1:44059-54375 GCA_009831015.1 Picea engelmannii
TATGCATTTGCCCCAAATTTCTTCAAGACCTTACATGGTCCGATTTTCTTCATCTTCAGTTTATTATATGTTCCTCTCGGGAACCTTTCCTTTCTCAAATGTGCAAGGATCAAATCGCCAACTTCAAACTGAAGTTCTCTTCTACGTTAATCTGCCCTGCGTTTATATTCTTGGCTCGAATGTTGCAATCGCTCCTTCACCTAGTTGTGAAGCTCCTTCATCGCCTCTGCGAAATATTCTGCACTAGCACTCCTAGTCGTAGTCTGTTCTGAATCCCTCAGCTCAAAAAATCCTCTCGGATGCATGCCATAAACAATCTGAAATGGACTATGTCCCGTGCTTCTGTCGATTGAATCGTTGTAAGCAAACTCCGCCTGTGGTAATATGTTGTCCCATTGGCTGTGGTGTTCTGTCACCAAGCTCCTCAGCAAGTCTCCCAAACTCATGTTCACGACTTCTGTCTGTCCATCCGTCTGAGGATGATAAGCTGAACTAAAAGACAAGTTAGTTCCCAGCTTCTTCCATAAGGTTCTCTAGAAGTGTCCTATGAACTTAGTGTCTCAATTTGAAACTATGCTCTTTGGTAAGCCGTGAAGTCGAATGACTTCTTTGAAAAATAGGTTTGCAATGTGAGTTGCGTCACTGGTTTTCTGACATGGAATGAAATGTGCCATCTTGGAAAATCTATCCACCACCACAAAGATTGAGTCAAACCCTCTTTGTGTTCTTGGAAACCCCAATATGAAATCCATGTTGACTGCATCCCACGACTTTTCAGGTATGGGAAATGGTTGATAAAATCCTGCATTATGCCTCTTGCCTTTTGAATGCTGACAAATTCTACATCTGTCCACGAATATTTTGACGTCTTCTCGCATTCCTGGCCAAAAATATGACTCATTCAACTTTGTGAACGTCTTGTCATGACCGAAATGTCTAGCCAATCCTCCACTATGTTTCTCCTTCAACAAATTCTCCCTCATGGAGCATTTTGGAATACAAAGTTGATTACCTTTAAACAGTAATCCTTCCTGTATTATGTAATCTGCCCATTGGCTTCTATCCCTGAGAATTGGATTCTCCGCTGCTTCATATGCCTCTTTAAAATTTGGATCATCTCTGTACATGTCCCTGAGATCATCAAAACCCAATGTTTTGACTCTGAACTCCTGCAACAACAAACATTTCCTGCTCAAAGCATCAACAACTTTGTTAGCAGTACCAGAAATATGTTTAATCACAAAAGTGAAATTTTGCATATATTCAACCCATTTAACATGTATTTGATTCAACTTCTCTTGTTGAGTCACAAATTGCAATGCATGATTATCACTGTATAAGACAAACTCTTTTGGAATCAAATAGAGTCTCCACTTCTTCAATGCCTGAATAATAACATAGAACTCCTTGTCATATGTGGAGTATTTTATCTTGGCTTCATTCAGCTTCTCGCTGAAATATGCTATTGGTATGTCTTCTTGACTCAAGACTGCCCCTATTGCAAATCCACTTGCATCACATTTTACTTAGAATGTCTTTTGGAAATCAGGCAACACCAGAATTGGTTGTTCTGTGATCTTCCTCTTCAACAAATTGAAACTTTTCTCAACTTCTTCTGTCCTGTGAAAAGATTTTTGTCTCTTCTTTACTGTGTTCATCATCGGTGCACTAATTCCACTGAAATTCCTGATGAACTTCCTGTAGAAACTAGCCAATCCGTGAAAACTTCAAACTTCAAAGATATTCTTTGGTGACGGCCAATTTTTAATCACTTCCACCTTATCTGGATCCATCCTCAACTTATCTGCAGAAATAACAAACCCCAAATAAATGAGCTCTGTCTTCATGAATGAGGATTTCTTCATATTTATCAACAACTTCTCCTGTTGTATCCTTTTCATCACTGTAGCCAAATGTTTTAGATGCTCTGCCTTCATCTTACTGAAAATCAGTATGTCATCAAGGTACACAATGACAAATTTTCCGATGAAATCCTTCAGGACTTCATTCATCAACCTCACGAAAGTACTCGGTGCATTTGTTAAACCAAATGGCATAACAAGCCATTCATATAGCCCCTCATTGGTCTTGAAGGATGTCTTCCATTCATCACCTTCTCTCATGCGAATATGATGATAACCACTCTTCAAGTCAATCTTCGAAAAAAAAATTGCCCCACTTAAGCAATCCATTAGATCATCCATTCTTGGCAATGGGAATATGTACCTGATGGTTATTTTGTTGATCTCCCTCGAGTCAGTACACATCCTCCAGCCTCCATCTTTCTTCGGACTAAGTACTGTCGAAACAACACACAGACTCAGGCTCTCTCTGACCAAACCTTTGTCCAACAAATCCTGGACCTGTCTTTTGACCTCTTCATTCTCCTGCGGCGTCAATCTGTACGCTACTTTGTTTGGCAAACTAGCTCCAGGTATGAGATCAATTTGATGACTTATACTTCTAATCGGTGGCAACAAACGAGGTAGTTCATCCACTACTATGTCAACGAACTCTTCCAGCAGTTCCTGAACCTCTTCTGGTAAATCATCTACCCTTGTGCTGGTTAAAACAATCTTTGGCTTCCTGACCACAATGAATTACGGTTCCTCCTTCTTCTTAATCTCTGTAAGAAGTTCCTTCCCACTCATGAGAAGTACAGTGTTGCTCACCTACGGTTTTGTCTCTTTATCTTTGATTGGAAGCAACATGTGAGTTCTCCCATTCTTCTCTAGGGTGTATGTGTTCATTCTCCCATCATGAATCACATTCCTATCATATTGCCATGGTCTACCCAACAATAGATGACAAACATCCATAGGAATAACATCACAGAGTATCTTATCATTATATCCTCCTATCTTAAATTCAACTAAACATTGTTTAGTGACATTTACCTGATGTCCTTTTTATAGCCATGAAACTCTATATGGATTTGGATGTTTAATCGTCTCCAGCTCCAGCTTTTCTACCATCTCTATAGAAATGAGATTATTTGTGCTACCATTGTCCACAATGACCTTGCATACCCTGTCCTTGGTTTTGCAAGCAGTCCGAAAAAGACTGTTCCTTTGTACTGGATTTTCCGCCTCCTTCTCTGGTGTTAAGAGAACTTTTCGCATCATCAGTGATCTTCCGCCTTCAGCATCTTCTGCCTCAACATTCCGCCTCTGTTCTTCGGCAATGTGAGTCTCACCACCTTCTTTCTTCTTATCTGGACATTTATAAGACTTGTGTCCGACCTTTCCACACGTGAAGCATTTTATCACTCCACCTCTTCCTCTTCCTCTACCTCTAGTACGAGGGAAAATGTTGTTATCAACATACTCTCCTCTCTGATCAGCATACTGCCTTCTCTGTCCAGCATATTGCCCTTTCTGTGAGCTTCCACCTCTCTCAATCTGAGGTTTCTTCCATTCTTCCTTAGGCCTTTGATTTCTATCTTGGACGACTGATTTTCCCCTGGCTTGACTTCTGCCTCGGCCTCTTTGACCCTGCTTTTGGCTCAGCTTCTCTTCAGCTTTTAGAGCCATATGATAAGCATCTTCCACCATTCGGATGGTTATCATGCTCATCTCATCCTGAATTTCGTCTCTCAAGCCATTCATATACCTGGCAACCTTTTCATCATTACTTTCACGATGACCTGCTCTGATCTTCAGCCTATAGAACTCTTCAGTGTATTCCTTCATTGTCATCGGCTTCTGTCTCAAATTTTGCATTCTTCGAAACAGAGTAATCTGGTAATCCCTGGGAATGAATTTCGCCTTCATCTTGGCAATCATCCTATCCCTACTCTTGATTTTCTGCTTACCTTGGCAGCATTTGTCAGCTTCTAGTTCATCCCACCACAATGTTGCATGTCCTTTGAGTCTCGTGACAACATGTTTGACCTTCTTGTCCTCTTCGACATCTTCATAGTCAAAATATGTGTCCAGAGCTCTAATCCAGTCTAGAAGCTATTCAACATCCAAGTTTCCCTCATAAACTGGAATGTCCATTTTGGCTCTTGCGCTCATTCTTGCAACAACTCTAATCAAGCGTTCATTTGTTGCATCTTCTGCTGTGACTTCTTCTTTATGTCCAGTGTCATCTTCGCTTTCGGACTCACTGACATCTCCAACATCAGTTGTGTGCCTTTGTTTTATTTCCATGTCCATGAGTTTGGCACGAATGTCATGTAGATCTCTTTCCACTTCTAGATTCTGCACCTGCCTACCCCTTCCTTCTGGCATTTCCCTATCCTCTGGCGGATCGGGTGTTTGTCTGTCCCTTCTCCTCAACGGCATGGCTAAAATTCCTTCTCGCTTTTCCTGCCTGAAATATACAAACAAGAATCAGGCTCTGATACCACTTGGTGGCGCTGCACCCAGGAACCTACCTTAGCAGGTCCCATGCCTGACCTCTCGGTCTTAAGGATCGTTCTAATTTCACCTTCGAGCCGAAGTGGCTCTTTCGATTCCTTGCTGGAATCTCTGTTAAAACCCGATCCACAGGTCCTTCCTTCTCCTTCTCGCCCTCTATATATACGACCGTTAATCTCTCCGACATAAATTCGGGTTTCGAGACTTTCTATTTCCCGATGTCACGAGAATCACTGTCCTCGCGATCTCCTGAAATGGCCTTTCTCGTATTAGCCCTTCCTAGCTATGCCTTAGTCCATGTGACCATTACTCATAAGACCACATTCCTAATTCCCAGCCTCTTCCTTACCTTTCACGATTTTGGGCTTTCAGATGCTGAAATGCATGGACTTATTGTCCTCAGAATCCCCGAATCTTCGAACCCCGATTTCCCGAAATATTAATTCTCCCAGCTTTTCCACCTTTTCGTGATTTCGTAACTTTCGTTCCCAAAATTTTCGTGTCTCCTATCTTCAGGATTCGCGAAATGTCGAACCCCGATATGATGATGGACTTTCCTATCGGGGTTTTCCCCGAACTTTTGGATTTTCTCCACGCGTCCTCCTATGATGGACGGTCCTCAATCATTTCACGATTTCACGAAATCAAATTCCGAAATGCTCCGCATCCTATCCTCTTGATCCCCGAAGTCTCGACATGTGAAATGCCGACGAACTCTTGATCGCCACCACGTGTCTCAACAGACGGATGGTCCTAATTCAGTTCAGGATTTCGCGACTTGCGATTCCCCGATGTCACAATTTCTCTATCAACTCAAAACCCCGGTAGCCAAAATACCGACGGGTTCTTAATCTCTGCCACGTGTCCTAATGAATGGACGGCTCAGATCAAATTTGGGGTTTTCACTATGAAGTGACCCGATCTCCTGTCCTCGAGGCTTCCGATATCCCGAATTCCGATATCAATTTCGGCTTCTCGGCTTTCACGAGTTCGCGAGTTGCGATGTCATGCAACTCTGCTCCACGAACCCTGAAATATCGATTTTTTATTTCCCGAAATCCTGAAATGTCGAACTCCAACACGAGTCCGGCGCTAGCCCCACAACTAGACTTTTCGCCTTTTCGAGACTTCGCACTTCGCGAGTCTTAATGCAAAGATTTTGGGACTTCAGTTCATGAAACTCCGAAATGGAAATCCTCGGGCAAATCCAACGACCCTTGTTGGCTTGGATCTACGGCTCTGCCTCTCCTGAGCTTGAACTTTTGAAAACAGTCGTAACCCCCTTGCTTTTCTATCAGATCAGACGGCTGGCGAGACTTCGCAAATTCTCTATGGAGAATTTCGATCGTCTGTCTCTTCCCTTGAGAACTTCTGCAAAATTTAAACAGAATATTTCTCTGCATGGAACTTGTCCTCCTACAACACGACGTCGTTGCACCTCCTTTCAATTATTCAAGGTACTTAGCCTCTTGCTTCCCTTCGACGACTTTGAAGGTTTGAATGCTTCTGAGGTTTTCCATGACTTCGAGTCTTTCAGAAAAGCTCCTGCTGGCACTCCTTGCGAGAGACCTTCAAAATATTTCAAGTGTTGAACTCCTTTAGACTCTGCGCACTCCCTACAATAGCAGTCTCTCAACAATTCCTTCAGGTTACAAACCCCTGAAGCTTGACTCGGCTTGCGCACACTTTGCACGGCTCCTGTGCCTAACTGCACTTTTGAGGAAATGAGGACAAAAGCTATCCTATCTGAGCGTTCAGAGACAAACCTCCGAACCCTTTGTCAACGCACTCCTTGCGGACAATTCAACTTTACTCCTTGCAAGAACTCTCGCTCAGACAGAAAAACAATTGAAACTCATTTCCTAACTCTTTCTCTCTCAGACTTCAAACATAATCCTGAAATCATTCATACACAACATAGAAAGCAAATGTATAATAGAAAGAGTAAAATCATGAACATACCATTCAACATACACATACAAGAGACCAATACAATGCCATGAATCTGAATTAAGACTTCTTTTATTAACTCAAATCTCTGTACATGGGTGTTTTTCAAACACATTTTCTCTGCTCCATCTCTGTATGCTCTTCTCTTGGTAATGCTCTTCACTATCATACAATCATACAATAATACAATGAGGGTGTCTATATCCCATTTTCCCTCTTTCACTCTAAACTATCTAATCTACGCATTAAACTCTATTTACTTACATTTATTACACATAAAGGCTCCTACCTACTATGGACGAGAGCGGATCTCTCAAGGTCCTTTTACAACAATACAAGCATGCCTCCACTTAATGACTTCATTAATATTTCAAAACATTTTCAAAAAAAAAATGTGCTCGATGCTTTTCCAACTGTCTCTTATCTCCGCGTTGGCTCACTGTTGGCTATGCTTGCATGCCCTTGCGATGCTCCTGCATCACATGCTAACTCTTTCTTTCCCTTCACAACAAAGCCTTCTAAAAATTTCATGTAGATTTCTTTTTCCAAATCCCCATGTAGGAATGTTGTCTTCACATCCATCTATTCTACTTCAAAATAAAACACAACAACAAGAGATAAAATAAACCTAATAGAAGTTAACTTGGAAACAAGAGAAAATATTTCACCAAAGTCAATTCCTTCTACCTGGGAATAACCTTTTGTTGCTAACCGAGCTTTGTATTTCTCCACTTTGCCTTCTGCATTCAATTTCTTCTTAAACACCCATTTAATACCAATAGGATTTCTTCCAGTCGACAACTCCACTATATCCCAAGCCTCTTTCTTCTCCAAGTCTGCCATTTCTTCAACCATGGCCTTTTTCTAGAATTTTCCATCCTCTAAATCCACTACCTCCTTAACAATTCTAGGATCATCATCAGTAATAGATAAAGCAAATTTCGAACAAAAATTAGGCGGAGTATACCTTTCTAGTTTCTTTATTTCTTGAAAGGATCTCCTGAATACTGTAGTATGAGGATATTCTTCTTCTTATTCTTATTCTTCTGTACAGTTTGATTCATCATCCTTCATATCAAACTCTATTTTCTCTGGTTCTTCCTTCCTTGGTACGACTTCTTGTTTGACAAAATCTTTGATTAATACAAATTCCGCATCTCGACTATACAATACCTTCTTAGTTTCTAGGTTCCAAAGCTTATAGCATTTAAGACCATCTTTATACCCAATAAATATACACTTTTCAACCTTTCTATCTAGCTTACTCCTATTTTACTTTGGAACGTGAACATAGGCATCACAACCAAATACCTTGAGATGTACGAGAGAGGATTTCTTATCATTCCATACTTTGTATGGATTCTTGTCATACAATGGTGATGAGGGTGATCGATTGACCAGGTAACATGCAATACCCACTATCTATGCCCATAATTCCTTCCCTAACCTGACACCATTGAGCATGTACCTTGCCTTTTCCATCAACATCTTGTTCATCCTTTCTACAACTCCATTATGTTGAGGTGTATATGGAGTAGTCTTATGCCTTTCTATACCACACTTCTTACAAAATTCTTCAAATTCATTTCCACAGAACTATCCATTGTTATCTGTCATTGACACCTTAATTGTTTTCTCTGTTTGATTCTCCACAAGAACATATATCCATGTATTCCTCGAGAATTCATCTATAAATGAGACATAGTACACAGATTTTCCCAGTGACGGAACTGACACAGGTCCAAACACATCATTGTGCATCAACTGTAAAATTTCCTCTGCCCTCGTTGCACTAGAGGGGAATCTTACCCGATTTTTCTTCCCATTTACACAATGTTCACATAAATTAAAATCCAGAAAGTAGTTATACATACCTTCAACCATACATTTACCATGTGGTAGTCAAAGGCCCTTCTCTCTGATATGCCCTAGTCTTTGATGCCACAACATATCCTTTTCTCCATAGACTAGGAGTTTGTTTTTCTTCAGCTTCAATATTAGGAACAATGGAACTATTACACCCATCACTAATATTGCTTCCCTACAGCTTATACATAGTTCCAATCCAAACCCCTTCAGCAACACCATTGCTCCTTGAACCATCATGTTGGTTTCCTTCTCAAACACTGTTTTTACCCCAACATCATCCATTTTGCTTGCAAAAATTAAATAAATAGCCAATCATGGGATGTGTAGAACATTATGGAGTGTTCTAATCCTTCCATCCATGAGCTTCAACTTGATTTTTCCTCATCTTATTATTTTGGTTGTCGAGTCGTCACCTAGGAAAACATCACCTCCATCATACCTTTCATATTCACAGAACCACTCCCTGTGAGGATTCATATGAAAGGATGCACCTGAGTCAACCAACCATGCCTCATGATCTTCATGTGTGCTTGAAGAAGACAAGAACACATACCCTCCTTCTTCCAAGGAGGTTTTTGCTTCTATAGAAGGAGCAACTTCATATCCCTTCCCTATCTCAACACTTTTGGATATGCATTACTTCTTGTAGTGCCCTTATTTTCTACATCTCCAACATACCTTTACAAACTTTCTAGGAGATTTAGATCTTCCCTTAGATTTAGATCCTCCACTTGAGGACCTAGATATATTTCTTTCCTGGGAGCGTCCTCTTGCAAATAATGTATCTACGTTTTGTCCTTCCATGTTCTTCTATTACATCTCCTCCGACAACAAGGATGAGACCACATCATCGACACTTAAAATAGTTTCATTACTACCTATGGCCACAACAATATTATCCCACAAGTTTGGTAAAGAGAACAATAAATTGATACGCTTATCTTCATCAAGAATCTTAATATTAATAGATAATAACTGAGTTACCATTGTATTGAAGGCATTCATATGCCCTGTCACTGAGTCTCCATCCTTCATCCTCAAGTTATACAACTTCTTTCATAGGAACACTTTGTTTACCAGGGACTTAGACTGATACAAAGTCCCCAACTTATTCTATAAATTCTTTGTTGTAGCTTCCCCTGACACATTCAATAATATTGAATCTGAGAGACACAAACAGATTGTGCTCTTCGCCTTTCGATCCAAATTTACATAGTATTCTGCTGACGTTCCTGTAGGTACAGTACATGGATCCACAACAATCCACTGATATTTTTCCACCAACATATATTCCATCTTGATCTTCCACAACTCAAAAATTTTCCCATTAAATTTCTCTATCTCTATTTTCGAACTGCTCGCCATTTCTTTTCACCTAAAGAATCAACACCACATATATCCCAATGTAACAAGCCTTATCATAGACCCAAGACAAACGATTAGCCACAAAGGAGTCCCCCTTAATCCAATAACAACTCTAACACCAAATGTATATTTTAACCTTGTACAATTAATTGCTACAAACAGATTCTCAATAAAACAGAAAAGATACAATGGCACACACACACATTACACAGAGATTTTTACCCTAGAAACCCAAGCCGGAAAAAACGAACAACCTGTTTAGAGATGCACCTCTAATATTCTACTAATCACATCTCCATTGTTTACAATACAATACAATATAGGATCTCGCGACATCCAAAACCCCTAATCCATCGACCTAGATTAGTCAACAACCCTAATATAACACATACCCAACATGTGTCCCTTCAAGGGTTTTACCACATATATCTAGTGTTTATTTGTGGGCTTGTTTTGTGTTCATTACTATGATCATGTAAAAATTCAAACGGTGTAATAAATCCTTTTGAGGTAAGCCCCATCGATAGATATTTGATTTCCGCATATTAGAAAACTTCGAATCCCTTCTCCTAAATCTAAAATTGACTTTCAGTGCCTTCCACATATGATTTTGAAAATCCATGGATGCTCTTATGATCTATACAAATTGGTGCATTTTTTTTCTAGATTGACATACATATGTCTCCAAAGAGGTCAAATTATAGAAGAATAATTATTGATTCACCAAAATCGACCTTGATTTTCCCCATAATTGGAGGATTTTCTCCA
>ML826721.1:54425-88536 GCA_009831015.1 Picea engelmannii
AACAAGAGAAAATATTTCACCAAAGTCAATTCCTTCTACCTGGGAATAACCTTTTGTTGCTAACCGAGCTTTGTATTTCTCCACTTTGCCTTCTGCATTCAATTTCTTCTTAAACACCCATTTAATACCAATAGGATTTCTTCCAGTCGACAACTCCACTATATCCCAAGCCTCTTTCTTCTCCAAGTCTGCCATTTCTTCAACCATGGCCTTTTTCTAGAATTTTCCATCCTCTAAATCCACTACCTCCTTAACAATTCTAGGATCATCATCAGTAATAGATAAAGCAAATTTCGAACAAAAATTAGGCGGAGTATACCTTTCTAGTTTCTTTATTTCTTGAAAGGATCTCCTGAATACTGTAGTATGAGGATATTCTTCTTCTTATTCTTATTCTTCTGTACAGTTTGATTCATCATCCTTCATATCAAACTCTATTTTCTCTGGTTCTTCCTTCCTTGGTACGACTTCTTGTTTGACAAAATCTTTGATTAATACAAATTCCGCATCTCGACTATACAATACCTTCTTAGTTTCTAGGTTCCAAAGCTTATAGCATTTAAGACCATCTTTATACCCAATAAATATACACTTTTCAACCTTTCTATCTAGCTTACTCCTATTTTACTTTGGAACGTGAACATAGGCATCACAACCAAATACCTTGAGATGTACGAGAGAGGATTTCTTATCATTCCATACTTTGTATGGATTCTTGTCATACAATGGTGATGAGGGTGATCGATTGACCAGGTAACATGCAATACCCACTATCTATGCCCATAATTCCTTCCCTAACCTGACACCATTGAGCATGTACCTTGCCTTTTCCATCAACATCTTGTTCATCCTTTCTACAACTCCATTATGTTGAGGTGTATATGGAGTAGTCTTATGCCTTTCTATACCACACTTCTTACAAAATTCTTCAAATTCATTTCCACAGAACTATCCATTGTTATCTGTCATTGACACCTTAATTGTTTTCTCTGTTTGATTCTCCACAAGAACATATATCCATGTATTCCTCGAGAATTCATCTATAAATGAGACATAGTACACAGATTTTCCCAGTGACGGAACTGACACAGGTCCAAACACATCATTGTGCATCAACTGTAAAATTTCCTCTGCCCTCGTTGCACTAGAGGGGAATCTTACCCGATTTTTCTTCCCATTTACACAATGTTCACATAAATTAAAATCCAGAAAGTAGTTATACATACCTTCAACCATACATTTACCATGTGGTAGTCAAAGGCCCTTCTCTCTGATATGCCCTAGTCTTTGATGCCACAACATATCCTTTTCTCCATAGACTAGGAGTTTGTTTTTCTTCAGCTTCAATATTAGGAACAATGGAACTATTACACCCATCACTAATATTGCTTCCCTACAACTTATACATAGTTCCAATCCAAACCCCTTCAGCAACACCATTGCTCCTTGAACCATCATGTTGGTTTCCTTCTCAAACACTGTTTTTACCCCAACATCATCCATTTTGCTTGCAAAAATCAAATAAATAGCCAATCATGGGATGTGTAGAACATTATGGAGTGTTCTAATCCTTCCATCCATGAGCTTCAACTTGATTTTTCCTCATCTTATTATTTTGGTTGTCGAGTCGTCACCTAGGAAAACATCACTTCCATCATACCTTTCATATTCACAGAACCACTCCCTGTGAGGATTCATATGAAAGGATGCACCTGAGTCAACCAATCATGCCTCATGATCTTCATGTGTGCTTGAAGAAGCCAAGAACACATACCCTCCTTCTTCCAAGGAGGTTTTTGCTTCTATAGAAGGAGCAACTTCATATCCCTTCCCTATCTCAACACTTTTGGATATACATTGCTTCTTGTAGTGCCCTTATTTTCTACATCTCCAACATACCTTTACAAACTTTCTAGGAGATTTAGATCTTCCCTTAGATTTAGATCTCCCACTTGAGGACCTATATATATTTCTTTCCTGGGAGCGTCCTCTTGCAAATAATGTATCTACGTTTTGTCCTTCCATGTTCTTCTACTACATCTCCTCCGACAACAAGGATAAGACCACATCATCGAAACTTAAACTAGTTGTATTACTACCTATGGCCACAACCATATTATCCCACAAGTTTGGTAAGGAGAACAATAAATTGATACGCTTATCTTCATCAATAATCTTAATATTAATAGATAATAACTGAGTTACCATTGTATTGAAGGCGTTCATATGCCCTGTGACTTAGTCTCCATCCTTCATCCTCAAGTTATACAACTTCTTTCATAGGAACACTTTGTTTACTAGGGACTTAGACTGATACAAAGTCCCCAACTTATTCTATAAATTCTTTGTTGTAGCTTCCCCTGACACATTCAATAATATTGAATTTGAGAGACACAAACAGATTGTGCTCTTCGCCTTTCGATCCAAAATTACATAGTCTTCTGTTGATGTTCCTGTAGGTACAGTACATGGATCCACAACAATCCACTGATCTTTTTCCACCAACATATCTTCCATCTTGATCTTCCTCAACTCAAAACTTTGCCCATTAAATTTCTCTATCTCTATTTTCGAACTGCTCGCCATTTCTTTTCACCTAAAGAATCAACACCACATATATCCCAATGTAACAAGTCTTATCACAGACCCGAGCCAAACGATTAGCCACAAAGGAGTCCCCCTTAATCCAATAACAACTCTAATACCAAATGTAGATTTTAACCTTGTACAATTAATTGCTACAAACAGATTCTTAATAAAACAGAAAAGATACAATGGCACACACACACATTACACAGAGATTTTTACCCTAGAAACCCAAGCTGGAAAAATGAACAACCTGTTTATAGATGCACCTCTAATATTCTACTAATCACATCTCCATTGTTTACAATAAAATACAATATAGGATCTCGCGACATCCAAAACTCCTAATCCATCGACCTAGATTAGTCAACAACCCTAATATAACACATACCCAACATGTGTCCCTTCAAGGGTTTTACCACATATATCTAGTGTTTATTTGTGGGCTTGTTTTGTGTTCATTACTATGATCATGTCAAAATTCAAACGGTGTAATACATCCTTTTGAGGTAAGCCCCATCGATAGATATTTGATTTCTGCATATTAGAAAACTTCAAATCCCTTCTCCTAAATCTAAAATTGACTTTCAGTGCCTTCCACATCTGATTTTGAAAATCCATGGATGCTCTTATGATCTATACAAATTGGTGCATTTTTTTTCTAGATTGACATACAGATGTCTCCAAAGAGGTCAAATTATAGAAGAATAATTATTGATTCACCAAAATCGACCTTGATTTTCCCCATAATTGGAGGATTTTCTCCAGCCGATGTGAATTATTCATTTTCTGTAAGTTTTTTTTGAAAACTAAATGGAAATTATCTTTAAAAACCTTGATTTGCTCATTTGGTTATGAGAATATATTAATGCTTTAGTTTTAACGATGTCTTTAGTTCAAAACCCATTGCCTCTCAATCTTAAATAACGATTTACTTAGTAGCCTTAGCCATGACATTCGACGACTTCGCCATGTGGCCCACTAAAGGAGTGATACGTGGTATGTATGCCATGCCATTTAAATGTGGCACAACCACAACTTATCATATAAGTTGTGTACTTACATATTGTTAGACACCTTACCATGTCATCTCATTGCTAACCCAGAAATCAAATTTTGGCCCAACATGAACTTTTATATGGAAACAAAAGCATTGTGATGACTAGCCTTTTAGAGGTTAATTTTGGTTAGTAAGATGGTGTGAGTGGTTGTTGTCATTTTTCTTGTCACATTAAAGAGTAAAATAAAGACAAAGTGATTAGTCATTTTAGGTGTATAGTAACTTACCAAACACTAGAAAAGTATCATTTGTCATCGATAGTTCACCTAGATTTAACTGAAGATGCATCGATCTTGGGCTTGTATTGATAGTTAAGTTTCAAATGTGCAATTTTTTCTTGGCACACTATGACCCTCCTTGCATGTTCATAGGAACCCTTGAGGTCAGAGTTCCCAATAGGATCTCAATGATGCAAATTTAGAGTTCCCAATAGGATCTCAATGGTGCAAATTTAGAGTCAATACAACCTCCTTTGACTCATTGAAGATACCAAATATTTTGGCTTTTGGGGATGCCATTCCTAGCTTAATTTTGAGTCTAGGAACCCTACCATATCATTAAAGGGCATATTAAAAATAGATTTCATCAAAAGTAGAAGCATTTTGCAAAAAATTCAACATTAAACCCTTTCAATTGTCGATAGGAAAGCTCCACTTGAGCCAAATGCTATGTAGAAAATAATAGAAATTCTAAGGTCTTTTTTAGAAAAGTAATGTTTTTACATTGTAGTTGTTAGGATAATATTTCCAAGATGTCCTCATTTGTTCAATTCCAAGTTCATATGCTTCATTGATGACCTGTGCAAGTTTTGTGCCTCTCTAGGGCCAAATTTCAATGTTGCAACCTCAAAGTTCATATTATATTATGAACCAAACCTAGATTGAAGAACTAAACGCGGATGATGTAGGGTAGTCTGAAACCTTCCCTATGATGTATCATATGCCTCTTTTCTATCCTTTATCGTCGAGAATGACCTTTCACAAAATCTTGACTAGTTTTAGGGCAACAAATCAATGACAGAGATTTGGAGTTTATAAAGTGTTGTTGTTTAGCAGAGGAATGACAAGTAAATCTGGTGATATATCATGTGCCTCATTCCATGATCAATTGACTCATTTAGAGCCTTTGAAAGCCTCTAAACTGGTTTCAAAGATGGGGTTCTAACAACCTACATAAAAAACCTTATGAGTTTATAAATTAGGTCTTAACAATAATAATTCAATTTTTTGCGTTGATAGGAGTGAAATACTCATCAAGAGACTTTTTACAATACCTTGTTTTCTCCATTTTGCCTCATTGTGACTAGGTGGCAACCTTCAGAAGGTAGGGTTATTGTGGGTTCCTAGTAATAAAACAATTTTTGTGGGGCATGTATTCCTAGATTAAAAATAGAGGCACGCCAATGTTGAATCAAAATTCTAAGCATGTTGCTAACAATAACTAGTGAGGGATTTCAAGCAACGTGATCCATGTCTCATTCTTAAAATGTATGTCTTTGATTTGATCTCAAGTAGCCTAGGTCAAGTTGGCCAAAATATAGTAGAGAGTTGGAAAATAGGGCATTAAATCCACCTTTTGGCACATAGTTACAATTTTTTTAATAGAAAAAAGTGAGGGGAAAATGGGTTTTTGAAAAAAAAATGGATGTTAGAGGTTGGGGGGATTTAACCTCGACCTCATCCCCCTCCCCCCACCAAAGGGTTTTCGCCCCTTCAACTAGCCAATGCACCCTCGAGCCAAGTCTTGAAAGGGAAATAACGATTATTGTATATAATATCTTTGAAACCCACACCCAAGCCCAGCTAGGAAAATGTGCCATCCTCTCATGGATAAAGTGGGGCACACAATTGATAAGAGGGCTAAAGACCATAAATGCTTCTGATGAAAAAAAACACATTTTAGGTCATCTCTTCCTTCTCCTTTGAGCATACCACCTTCTTCCTGCCCTTTCCCATCAACAATTGAGGGAAGACATCACTACATTGTTGCAGATGAAAAAGTGTTGTCGAGACTCCATCACCCAACCCACATCAATGTTTTGTACAAGCATATGGTTTTCTCGTTGGTACATGATTTTCTCATTTTTTGTTAAAATTGTTGGTTTGTGGTTTGATGAACGTTTGGATGCATATGTTATGGTTTTAATTATAAAATCATGTTGGTTTATATATATATATATATTCAATGGGGAGAGGGGAGATGAGGCTCTATGGTTTTTTGTGCCCCTGCAGTCACATCATGTCTTTTCCATTTTCATGTAGGCATTAATTCCTAAGGCCCGTATCCCCTCGTATACCCATGTGAATCCTTTGGAATTATTTCTAAGGCGGTTTCCAGTGTCCCTTTCCGGCAGCCTCGTGTAACCTTGCGGTGGTTTATCATTGGTCCTTCAACGAACTTAGGGTTTGCTTTCCCAATTTTTCTAGCATCGATGGGTATGTTTATTTCATCATGGAGGACATGTATTGCGATCAGGTGGACTGTGAGGTCATCCCACTCCAAAAGTGGGCCTTCTGTCACCAGTTGGAGTACCCAAACAAGTTGAGCATTTACATATGTACTTCACGAAGGGAGGCGGTTTGTTAATAACACTGACGTTGGCACCTCGATTTTTGGCTTTGTGACTTCAAAATTTTCTCCTTCTCCTTCTCCTTTCACATCCTGACTCTCTCCTCCCCATTCTCCGCTTTGTCTCCCCTCTGTGAGGCTCACTTCCTTACCTCCTCCTTTGTCTCTTCCTGTCTCCTATGCGCCACCGATTCTCTATCAACCTTCCTATCGAGAGTTCAGCTCTCAGATTGAGCCCGAGCCTCAGGAATCTCACAGAAAGAAGTGTGTGTGAGATAATTCCTCCAAGGTAGAGATGGTGGTGGGGAAGGATATTGCAGTAGCAGAGCTTCAAAAGGTGGTTGGGAAAACGTTGGTCGGTCAGTTTCAAGGAAAGACAGTTAAAGACGACTCTCTAGCACTACAGATAGAATCTAATTGAGTCTCAATCCTTGGTTACATGTTGATTTTCCACGTTCTAATCCGAGAATGGATATGTTTCATCATGCAGATCGAAAACCATTATGAGAAGAGTAAGAGTCATGCGTGAAATTGGGGTCCCTTGGGGCTCTCCCTTCATGATTGGTCAGTGGACTTCGATCCAACAAGGGCCCCGGTTGTGGTAGTAAAAGTTTGGTCAATCCTTCCTAGGATTCCACTGGTCTTCTAGACCGAGGAAGATCTTGCTACTATTGGAAACAAGCTCGACAGTTTCATTGGCCTCAAGCCTGACTAGGAGGTGAAAATTGACTGATGGGATTGGGTACAAGTCGAAGTGGATCTCAAGCATGGTATGATAGGAGAAATTGATCTGGTCTATGGGTCCTATATATGAAAACAAAAAGTAGATTATTGGAGACTCCCTTTCAGGTGCTACAATTTACACGAATTGGGGCATCTTCAAGCTCAGTTCCCCATAATTCATTTTCTTAGGGCTCCAAGGCAAAAAATATGGAGGAAAAAGGAGAGAAGCTCATTTTCGGTGAAACCTGAGATGTCTAGTGATGAAGTGGTGTGAAAAATAAGTTATGGGTCTCCTCCCAGTGCCAGTACGTAGGATTTCCTAAGTAGCCCAGATGCAAACTCTGGTAAGTTCTCTTCGGTTCCAATTGTTTCTTCTAGTGTTTTGTCTCTCATTTCACCTCTTCCCCCTTCCCCTAATCCCTATGATATCCCTTCTCCCCCTCTCCTAGGTTCCTTCCCCTCCCCCTCTCCTCCTGATAAAAGAAGATCAGTGTGGTGCTCCTTTTAAGGACTTCCTCCCTCACCCTCCTTCGTGAGTGCCTTCTAGTTCCCCGTCATCTCCTCTCATCGAGGCTCCCCCTCCCTCCCTCCCTCCTTCTCCTCTGATTCCTTCAGCTTCTCCCTCGAATTTGGCCTCATCTCCCACTCATCCCCTCTCCCATGGGCCTTGTGTCTAAGGTTGTCCCCCCTACTGCCCCTATCCTCTCCCCCTGGTCATCCTCCCGTTCTAAAAGTTCTTATGCACTAAGACCCCGCTCAAAACAAAAAGAGGATGTCTCCTCCTTTGGAGGGTTGGATCTCGATCTAGACCAACCCAATTTTGTAGGTAGGAAGTCTTTCCTTAAAAGAGCACAACAAAAATCAGTATTGGACATAAAGAAAGGAAAACAAACTACTATTCAAGGGCCCTTGGAGTGGGGAAACCCTTCAAAATGCCTTCTCCATGATCGTCCTTTCTTTCAACGCACGGGGTCTTGGGGGCGCCCATAAAATACTAGCCCTCAAATGGCTCATTCTAAGCCATATCCCCAATGTGTTTCTTATTCAGGAAATAATGTGTGAAGCTTCCAAATATATTGCTTTGTTGGAGAGCTGGTGCAAAAATTGGGTGTTCACCGATATAGATATTGTGGGCCAGTCTAGAGGCCTTCTGGATGGATGGAATCATTCATGCAAAGATATCTCATCTTTCGTTAGTTAGTCTACTATCTCTGTGAAGCTGGAAGTAGAAAGCATGGAGCCTCCTTTGAATATCATCAACGTATACGACCCCTACATAGATCATATCCCTTTCTAGGAAGGCTTAGCAGTCTCTGGAGTTCTCGATGAGCCTCACATGTTGGTTGGCGTATATCTCAACTTCACTCTCACTCTCTTTGAGAGGTATGGGGATCTAATCCTCGTTAAGAACCTTAGAGTGGATTTTTTTCTTCTTTTATGGAGAAGCACTAGTTGATTGATGTTGATCATGTCAAGCTAGAGCCCACGTGGAGGAACCTTTGTTTAAATAATTATGCCATCTCGAAGAGGCTTGATAGATTTCTCTTGTCAGAAGCCCTCATGTCTAATGATCTAATGATGAAATCCTTTGTCTCCTCAGGTGGCCTATCGAACCATGATCCTATAATTCTAAAGATGGACTCCGAAGAATCAAAGCCCCTGTCACCTTTCAAGTTCAATCCCACGTGGATGGAGGAGGAATATTTCCGTAGCATGGTAATAAGCTCTTGGGTGCATCTATCTTCATCGATTCCCACATCGTTCATGAGGTAGTTCACTGATAACATTTCCCAAGTCAAGGAGGGCTCAAAAAAATGGGCAACTCAGTTTGCAAAAAAATCCAAGGCAACGTTGGAGGATGTTGAAAGGCAGATTATCACTCTGAATATGCAGTTAGATGAAACTCCCCTCTCAGTGGAGCTCCTAAGCCGGTTACGCTCTCTGGAGGAGGCCCATCACTCTTTCCTAGAGAGAGGAGCATACATGGCATTTGAAGAGCAGGGCCTTATGAATCAACAACCACAAAGAAAATAATTCGAAGTTCTTTCACTATTTTGCAAATTATCATAGGAACATAAATACCATTTAGGAGATACAACGTCCAGATGGGACCCTGGATTGTTGTTTAAAGGAAAAGGTGGAGGAAGGAATCAATCACTTCTCCACTTTGTTCAAAGAGCCTTAGGGTTGCCCGATCCAAGAGGTCATTTCGAAATTTCACTTAGTTTTTACTGATAACATGAATAAAGCTCTGACAGAAAAGGTGACGAAGGAGGAGGTTCATGATGCTCTCTTATCAATGCAGAAGGGAAGAATCTAGGCTTGGATGGATTGATTGTGGAATTTTACATTGGATTTTATGATTTAATTAAGGAATATATTCTAAAAGTGGTGAGAGAGTCTCAGAACTCAGGCAAGATGTTGGGTTCCTTCAACTCAACTTTCCTGACTCTCATTCCCAAGTCTCAATCTGGGAGATCCTTCAGTGATTATCACCCAATTTCATGATGAAATGTTATATACAATACAATGTCTAAGGTAATCACTTGATGTATCAAACCTATGTTGAGTGAAGTAATTTCAAAAGAACAATTTAGCTTTCTAAGAAATCATCAGATCCATGATGTTGTGGCCATAGCTCAGAAATCTTTACACTCCATCAAAGTTTCCATTCAAGAAGTTTTTGTTCTCATGAAGCTCCACCTCTCCAAGGTGTATGATCAGGTGAGTTGGAATTTTATTCATCTAGTGTTCATCCAGCTAGGCATGGACCTCTCAACCATAAACTAGATAATGAGGTGAATCTAGTCGGCCTCCTTTGCATTTATGATCAATGGCTCTCCCTCCAGTTTATTTAGAGCCTCTCATGGGATTAGATATGGATATCCCCTCTCCCCTTTCTTGTTCTTGATCATCACAAAATCCCTTGGTAGTATTCTAGATCATTTTCAGGTATAAAAACTTTCCCTTCCATGTCTATCTCCCACCTTTTGTTTGTTAATGACGTCCTTTGTTTCTCGCATGGATCTCTCTGAGATTTGGAAGTTTTAAAAGGAATTATGGATATGTATTGCAAGGATTTAGGCATTCAAATAAATGAGGGAAAATATTGCCTCCTCTGTCATAACTTACCTTCCTCGATATCTCGTTCCACGTCAAACCTCTTTCCTTTCCCACAAAAAGGCCCAAAGGAGGGCTTTAAATACCTCAAATTTAACCTAAACCCCAATAATTATCGATTTAGTGATTGGTTTTGAATGGTTAAGAAGGTGGAGGCTCGTGTGTCCATCTAGGTCAATCATCTCCTTTCTCGGGGTGGTAAATTGGTCTTTCTCAATTTTATTATCGAGAGCATCTTGGTTTATTGGACCTCCATAGTGGCGGTCCCCAAAGGGATCTTCAATAAAAATCACAAATCTTGTGTTGAGTTTCTATGGTTCGGCTACTACAAAACTGGTGGAATCCCTCTAGTCAAATGGGATCATGTGGCCCGTCCCAAGGAACTAGGTAGATGATGTCTTAGAAATCTTCCCCTCTTTGCTTAGGCGTTAGCTAAAAGAATCCTTTGGAGGCTTATCCATAGTGACAGGCTTTGGGGTAGAGTCCTCAAATCAAAATATATCATTGATTAATCGATTTAGGACTAGTTCAGGAAGCCCCATAAATCTTACAAAGGATCCACATCTTGGAAGGCCTCGGTATCCTCTTTCTCTTTAATTGGCCCTTGGACAGTCTGGAAAGTGGGAAACAATAGAATCATCAGACTAGGGGAGGATCCATGGCTCGATTCTGAAAATGATTTATGTCTGTCAGAAGCCCTTATCCAAACTCTCCACAATGAAAGCATTTTTACACTAGAGGACCTTAGAGCTCAAGTCCCTCACTGTGTTGGGAGACAAGGTTAGAAGTCTTCTACTCTCTTAGGTCTGTTAGGCATCAAGGCCTTTTAATGGGACATCTACATCTCTCTCATGGTCTCAAATTTCACTAGCTTCAACCCTGGTACTCAAGTCGGATTATGTTGGTCCAAAAATCCTTGATATGGGGAGTTCACAACCAAATTAGGTTACAAAGCCGAAATTGACTCAAAATTTGAAGGACAAAAACACTGGTGGTGGAAAATCATTTGGAAACTAAGCACCCCTCTAAAGTGAACTGGACTGGATAGGCCTTAAATAATAAAATTCTTACATGGGATGTTGGTTTAAAAAAGGATTGGATAGGCCCAAGTCATTGCGCCCTCTATAAATCCTTTGAAGAAACCATCTCACACATCTTCATTGCTTGTCCTTATGTAGCTCAGGGAACACGACTAGTTTGTGTGGATCTCTAGGTAAAGGCAACATGGAACAAAAGCAATCTTGGGGAATGTTTCAAAGACTGGTTATCTGATTCCTCAACAAAACAATAAGAAGGTATTTCGTAAATCCTTGTGAAAATCTTATGGTGGGTCAGGAACTCAATTTTTTTCAAAAGTGTAGAGATATCACCCAAGGTTACCTCAAATATGGCACTCAAAATGGCTAAAGAATTATTGGTTGACATAAGACAAAAGAATCCACGTTTGATTGCTATGCAAGATCTTGATTATGATATCATGTGGGCATACTTTGATGGCACCATCTAGGGCCATCTTTTTCTCTGCAGAGTGGGGGTGGTATTATTCATTAAACAAAACCACTATATTCACATCAGATACTCGCCAGGGAGAGGGTCGAATAATCGAGCTGAATTTATAGCTCTATGGACTCTTTTAAAATCAACATCCATAAAAGTACTGAATAATATATAGATCCTCGGTGACTAAAAATTGGTAGTGGATTCGGGAAATAATACACTATCTGTAATCGATGTGCACCTCTGACCTATTCTCTCGGAGATTCTCCATATGTTCACGTCTTTGGAATGGTTCTCATTGACATACTTATCTAGGGAACTTAACTCACAAGCCAATTGTCATTTCTTCAACTCGTTGATGTTTCAGCATCAGACAGACATTCTCCCAGATTGTTCATACTGATTTGACCAAGGGAGGATGATACATTCACTCACGGGGCCATGCTGATTTGGCTAGTGGCGAATGGGCCATGATGTTGATTTTTCTCTAGTTAGCAGCATCGGGAAGACATTATCCCAGATTGGTCATGTTGTTTGGACCAAGGGAGAATGATACATTCACTCACAGGACCATGATGATTTGGCTAGTGTTGAATGGCCCAGGTGTAGTCTTTCTCCTAGTAGTCATGTTGATTTGACGAGGAGTGATAAAGACTTGATATTTTCTCACATTTACTGCTCCAGGATGGAGTGATCTATTTTTATAGGGCAGGTTTGACATGTTTACAAGTCCAGTCTAATGTCGAAGATGTAGGCTCTAGAGACCCCTTGTGATGAGGGGCTTCTTGGTGAATCTACTCAACATTAGAGCCCTATATTAATTAGACGTGCATGTGAGGAGATGATACATCAAAAAGGCTCATCGAAAACTTTTCTTGTGAAGAATAAATGCCAAGAAGGCAAGACAAACCATTGAAGAATCCCCGGAAAGCATTAAAGAATAAATTGAAGAAAAAAGAAGAAGAATTCATCCTCAAAAGAAAATTGAAGGTGACTCGAACTGTATAAATAAAGGCTGGATCATTTCACTTGTCATACAAACACAACTATTCTCATCAAGTGTTCTTTATCCAGTTGTGTAGTTCACAGTTGCCAGTTATAGTGTGCAGTTCCTAGTTGACCATTGCAGTGAGAAGTACCCAATTGTTTTTTGCAGTGTGCAGTTCCCAGTTGAAAATTGCAGTGTGCAGTTCCCAGTTGACAATTGCAGTGCACAATCTCCAATTGTCTGTTGCGGTGCGCAGCTCCTAGTTTCCAGTTGCAGTGTGCAGTTCGTAGTTGTGTTATCTTCAAGGTGCACTATTTTTCTGGAGTATCTTAGTAGTTCTTTTCATGTGCTATCCTTGAGGGTTCTTCCTCATACAAGGGCACAATTATCTTGTTTCGGGTTTCTTCGTGTAAATGGTGATGAACTTGGATTGATTTCTTATTAAGAAAAGTTGTTGGGCTTTTTCCCAAGGTTGGGTTTCCCAAGGTAAAATCTTGTGTCTAGTGTTCATGACTATCTTTCTATGATTTTTTTGTTTCTGCTGCGATTACTTTTGGTTGAGATTTTTAGTGTGTAATTATTCTATGATAACAGTGGCATAAAATTATGTTTGAAATCATAAGGAAATAATTATCAGATTTGGAAATTGAAAATTCCGTATGGTATCGGAGCTTGGGATTTGAAGAGAAGGGCATCATCTTGAGACACATTGTTGGGTACAACACTGGAGTGTTGTTCTTGTTCTTGTTTCGACTAGGTCACAAGTGACAACTCTGAGGGAGATAAGGAGTTATCTCTAAGAGGGAGCTGCAATGACGGTTGTAGGTGGCAACAAGTTAGATGGTCTTTGGTTTGAGACATGCAACAGACCATCCAGACAAGGAGGTGTTGACTATTGTAGCTCGATGGCATGGAAAGATGGGAGTTATGATGGATTGACGGAGAGCTCGTATCACAACAATATGTTGTGTGGCAGATTTATAACCCTATGGATGGAATTCCGGTGACTTGTCATGGTGAGTTACGATGGGTGTAACTCATGTTCTTTGGAACAAACTAGATGACTTCAGAATTTCTGTAGGTTGATGAGATAGAGTCTTCATCGAGCTAGAGAGTTGCACATTGTTGATGTATGAAAAATGTATGAGGCATTTGTGGCCAAGGAGAAGAGAACAAAGTTAGAACCTTCTGGAAAGAAGGGTACTTTTGTGGGATACAACAAGATTTCAAAGGCCTATAGAATATACATTCCAGGACAACATTCGATTGAGGTTAGTCGTGATGTCACCTTTGATGAAGAGGTAGCCTTCAAGAGACCTAGATAGTCTCATATGGAGAATGATAGTGAGGAGAAAGAGGCTCCGAAGGATAAGGGTACAGATCCCTCTAGATAGTTTTTCATCCTTCAGACTATCAAGAGGAGTCAGTAGAGACAACAGAGCAAGTGAATCTACCTAGATGTTTTTGTGGCCAAGAAGAGGCTAGCTTGGCTTCATGACACTTTGCAGGATGCATAGGGACATGAAGCTCCCAGTGGTACTTTTAGGGAGAGAAAATGACCTCAGAGGTTCTCGAGTTATATGGCATTGGTGAGTCACATCATTGATTCTGAACCTTTCAATTATGAGGAGGCAGTAGGCCAACAGGTTTGGAAGGATTCCATGATGGAAGAGTACCAGTTTGTCATGAAAATGATGTGTGGGAGATAATTTTGAGACCAAAGGGGAAGTTAGTGATGAATTCTAAGTGGATCTATAAGATCAAGCATGCAACAGATGGAAACATCGAGAAGTACAAGGCTAGGTTTGTGGAGAGAAGATTCTTGCAGAAAGAGGGAGTAGACTATGATGATACTTTTGCTCCAATCACCTAGTACACTTCCATCGAGACAATTATTTCTCTTGATTTAGTTATGGGTTGGATATTACATCAGATGGATGTGAAGACCTCATTCCTTAATGGTGTGATTGAGGAGGAAGTGTACATAGATAAACCTCAGGGATTTTTGATACATGGGAAGGAGTCTCATGTTTACAGATTGAAAAAGGCTTTGTACATACTCAAGCAAACACCCAGGGCATGGTACTCGAAGATTGATGGATACTTTATGAGTTTGGGCTTCACAAAGAGTGATGAGGATCCCAACATTTACTACAAGGTTTTTTATGGCAATCCTTTGATATTGGCGTTGTACTTTGATGATATGTTCCTTACGGAGGTAGAAAGGCTCATTGTCGGGTGCAAGAGGGAGTTGGCCTCTGAGTTTGAAATGAAGTATCTTGGCTTGATGCATTATTTCTTGGGATTGGATGTGTGACATAGACCAGGCAAGATCTTCCTCAGACAAGGAAGTACATAGTTGAGATCTTGAGTAGATTCGGTATGATGGACTGCAAGTCCATGGCTACACCTATGATGACAAATATGAAGAAGATGAGTGATTCCACTTCAGATTCAGATTTGGTTTATCCCACTATGTACAGACAGATGATTGGATCCTTGATGTGCCTGATTAACACCAAGCCATATATTTTCTTTGGAGTGAGCACCTTGAGCTAGTTTATGGTTGAGTTGAGGCAGTTCCATTGGGTTGTAGCAAAGCATGTGTTGAGGTACCTGTGTGGTACAATTGGATATGGTCTGAGATATGTCTCAGGTGGTGAAGTGAGGTTGTAGGAATATACAACTTCTGAGTGGGCAGGGAGTGCAGTATATAGAAAGAGCACTTCAGGGTGTTGCTTAATCTTAGGATCATCTATGATATCCTGGATTAGTAAGAAATAGACTTATGTAGCACTCAATACTACAACAACGGATTATGTCAAAGCCAGTGTCACAAGTTGTGAAGCAGTATGGATTTAGAAGCTTCTTGTAGGACTATTTGATCAGGAGCTAGAGACTACCTTGATACATTGTGATAATCAAAGTTGTGTCAAGATTTCTAAGAATCCAATATTGCATGACAGATCGAAGCACATTGAGGTCGAATATCACTTCATCCTAGACATGGTACATAAGGGAGAAATAAAGCTTGTAAATATCCATAGTTGAGCAGATTGCAAACATTCTCACCAAGTCTCTGTCTAGGGCAAAGTTTGTATACTTCAGAGACAAGCTTGGCATGATGCATAAAGTCTCCCTCGCTAAGAGGGAGTGTTGATGTCTTAACATCGGGTAGACATTCTCCCAGATTGGTCATGCTGATTTGACCAAGGGATGATGATACATTCACTCACGTGACCATGTTGATTTGGCTAGTGGTGAATGTCCCAAGATGTTGATGTTTCTCCAATTAGCAACATCAGAAAAACATTCTCCCAGATTGGTCATGCCGATTTGACTAAGGGAGAAAGATACATTCACTTACGAGGCCATGTTGATTTGGCTAGTGGTGAATGGCCCAGGTGTAGTCTTTCTCCTAGTAGCCATGTTCATTTGACGAGGAGTGATAAAGACTCAAGATGCTCTCACATTGCCTACTCCAGGAAGGAGTGATCTATTTTTATAAGGAAGGTTTGACTTGTTTACAAGTCTAGTCTAGTGTTGAAGATGTAGGCTCTAGAGACCCCTTGTGACAAGGGGATTCTCAGTGAATCTACTCAACATTAGAGCCCTATATTAACTAGATGTGCATGTGAGGAGATGATACATCAACGAGGCTCATGGACAACTTTCCTAGTGAAGAAGATATGCCAAGAAGACAAGACAAACCATTGAAGAAACCTCACAAAGCATTAAAGAATAAATTTGAAGACAAAATAAGAAGTCTACCCCACAAGGAAATTGAAGGTGAATTGAATTGTATAAATAAAGGTTGGATCATTTCACTTGTCATAAAAACACAACTCTTTTCATCAAGTGCACTTTAGCCAGTTTCTCAGTTCATAGTTGTCAGTTACAGTGTGCAGTTCCGAGTTGACAATTGTAGTGTGCAGTCCCCAGTTGCTTGTTGTAGTGCGTAGTTTCCAATTGACAGTTGCAGTGTGCAGTCCCCAGTTGTCTGTTGCAATACACACTTCCCAATTTCCAATTGCAGTGCGCAGTTGCTAGTTTCACTATCTTCAAGGTGCACTATTTTTTTTGGAGTATCTTATCAGTTATTTTTAGGTGCATTATCCTTGAGGGTTCTTCCTCATACAAGGGCACACTTATCTTGTGTTGGATTTCTTCATGTAAGTGATGATGAACTTGGATTGATTTCTTCTTAAGAAAAGTTGTTGGGTTTTCTACCAAGGTTGGGTTTCCGAGGGTAAAATATTGTTTCTACTATGCATGGCTATATTTTTATGATTATGTTGTTTCCATTGTAGTTACTTTTGGTTGAGATTTTCAATTTGTAATTATTCTATGATAACATTGGCATAAAATTATATTCGAAATCATAAGGAAATAATTATTAGATCTGGAAACTGAAAATTCAACACAACCATGGCCTTTTTACAGAGTTTTCCATCCTCTGAATCCACTGCCTCCCTAACAGTTCTAGGATCATCATCAGTAATATACAATGAAAAATTTGAACGGAAATGAGGTAAAGTATACCTTTTTTGTTTCCTTCTTTCTCAGACCAATCTTCTCAATACTAGAGTATGAGGATCGTCTTCTTATTATTCTTGTTCTTCTATAAAATCTAATTCATCATCCTTCAACTCAAACTCTATTTTCTCGGGTTCTTCCTTCCTTGGTATGACTTCCTGTTCGACAACAACTTTGATTACTACAAATACCACATCTCAACTATACGCTACCTTCTTAGTTTTGGGTTTCTAAATATTATAACCTTTCATACCATATTTATACCCAATAAAAATACACTTTTCAACCTTTTTATCTAGCTTACTCATATTTTCCTTTGGAAAATTAACATACGCATCACAACCAAATACCCTGAGATGTGTGAGAGAGGGTTTCTTACCATTCCATACTTTGTATGGAGTCTTGTCATTCAGTGTTTATGAGGGTGATTGATTGACCAAGTAACATGCAACACCCATTGTCTCTACCCAGAATTCCTGCCCTAACCCAACACCACTGAGCATGCACATTGCTTTTTCCATCAACGTCATATTCATCCTTTCTACAACTCCATTATGTTGAGGTGTATATGGAGTAGTCTTCTTACTTTCTATACCACACTTCTTACAAAATTCTTCAAATTCATTTCCACGAAACTCTCCACCATTATTTGTCCTCAACACCTTAATGATTTTCTCTATTTGATTCTCAACAAGAGCCTTAAACTCTTTAAATTTGTCCAAGACTTCAGATTTCTTCTTGAGAAAATATATCCATGTATTCCTCGAGAAGTCATATATAAATGAGACATAGTACACAAATTTTCCCAGTGATAGAGCCGACACAGGTCCAAACACACCATTGTGCACAAATTGTAAAATTTCCTCTACTCTCATTGCACCAGAGGGGAATCTTACCCAATTATGCTTCCCATAGACACAATGTTCACATAAATCAAAATACAAAGAGCAGTTAAACATTCATTCAACCATACATTTACCATGCAGTAGTCAAAGGCCCTTCTCTCCGATATGCCCTAGTCTTTGATGCCACAACATAGCCTTTTCTCTAGAGACTGTAGGAGTTTTTTCTTCTTTAGCTCCAATCTCAATAAAAATGGAACTATTGCACCCAACATTAATATTGATTCCCTACAACTTATACAGAGTTCCAAACCAAACTTCCTTCAGCAACACCATTGCTCCTCGAACCATCCTACAGGTTTCCTTCTCAAACGCTATTTTTACCCCTGCATCGTCCATTTTTCTTACAAACATCAAATTTCTAGCCTATCATGGGATGTGTAGAACACCAGGGATTGTTCTATCCTTCCATGCATGAGATTCAACTTGACTTTTCCTCATCCTATTATTTTTTTTATCGAGTCATCACCTAGGCAAACAACACCTCCATCATACCATACATATTCGCATAACCACTCCATGTGAGGAGTCATATGAAAGGATGCACCTGAGCCAACCAACCATGCCTCATGATCTGTGTGTGTGCTTGAAGAAGCCAATTACACATCCCCTCCTTCTTCCAATGAGATTTTTTCTTCTGTAGAAGGAGCATATTTAGATCTGTTCCCTATCTCAATACTTTTGGATCTATATTGCTTCTTGTAGTGCGCTTCTTTTCCACATCTCCAGCATACCTTTACAAACTTTCTGGGAGATTTATATCTTTCCTTATATTTAGATCTCCCACTTGAGGACTTAGATCTATTTCTTTCCTCGATATGTCCTCTTGCAAATAATGCATCTGTAATATGTCCTTCCACGTTCTTCTGCCTCATCTCCTCTGACAACAAGGATGAGACCACATCATCGAAACTTAAAGTAGTTGTATTACTACATATAACCACAACCAGACTATCCCACGAGTTTGGTAAAAATCACAACAGACTGGTACACTTGTATTCATCAAGAATCTTAATATCAATAGATAATCATTGATTTTCCATTGTATTGAAGGTGTTTAGATGCTCTGTCACCGAGTCTCCATCCTTCACCCTCAAGTTATACAACTTCTTCTGTAGGAAAAGTTTGTTTACCAGGAACTTAGATTGATACAAAGTCCCCAACTTATTCCATAAATCCTTGGTTGTAGCTTCCCCTGACACATTCAATAATACTAAATTTGAGAGACACAAATGGATTGTGCTCTTCGCCTTTTGATCCAACTTTGTCCAGTCTTCTGCTAACATTCTTGTAGGTGCAGTGCATGGATCCACAACGATCCACTGATCTTTATCCACCTGTTGGGTATGTGTTATATTCTTTGCATGACTAGATTTAGTTTCTGTTACGTTGCATCGGGCGCATTGGGGGGGTCAGTGGCATCACCCCCGAGAATTTTTTTCCTCGACAAACGTGTCATGTTTTTGCCTCGTTTTTCGTGTCACCTCATTTTTCATGTCCATTGTTGGGAGATTTTTTGGCACATGGTTTTTGTCGATGGTTTTCTATTTTCGGTTAAGGAATTAGGGTTGTTGACTAATCTAGTTCATTGGGTTAGGGTTTTGGATGTCGTTGGCTCCTATATGTATATTGTATTGTAAACAATGCATCACTATGAATGAATATAGAATATGTTGGTTTTCCCGGTTTGGGTTTCCAGGGAAAAAATCTCTGTGTAATGTGTGTATTTTCCATTGTATCTTTTCTATTCTTTTATTGAAAATCTATTTGCAGTAAAATATTGTACAAGGTTAAAATCTACATTTGGTATCAAAGCTTTGTTGGCTTCAGGGGGATGCCTTTGTGTTCAAGGGTTTGGCTCGGGACTGTGATAAGCCTTGTTATAGTCAGAGATCTATGGTATTGATTTTCCAGGTGAAAAGAAATGGCGAGCAGTTTGAAAATGGAGATCGAGAAGTTTAATGGGAAAAATTTCGAGTTGTGGAAGTTCAAGATGGAAGATCTGTTGGTGGACAAAGATCAGGGGATCGCGGTGGATCCAGGTACTCCACCTACATGAACTTCAGCAGATGAATGGAAAAATTTGGATCAGAAGGTGAAGAGCACAATCTAACCATGTCTCTTAGATTCAATATTATTGAATGTGTAAGAGGAAGCTACAACCAAAGAATTATGGGATGAGTTGGGGAAATTGTATCAGTTTAAGTCCCTAGTAAATAAACTATTCTTGAGAAAGAAGTTGTTTAACCTGAGGATTAGAGATATTGACTCAGTGGCAGAGCATTTGAATGCCTTCGATATTGTGGTAAGTCAATTAGTATCTATTGTGATTAAAATTAAGGACGAAGATAAGTGAATCGGTTTACTATGCTCTTTACCAGACTCATGGGGTAGTATGGTTGTGGTCATAGGTATTAATACAACTACCTTGAAGTTTTATGAAGTGGTCTCATCCTTGTTGTCGGAGGAGTTGAGATGAAAGAACATGGAAGAACAAAGCAAAGATGCATTATTTGCAAGAGGATGCTCCCAGGAAAGAAATAGATCTAAGTCCTCAAGTGAGAGATCTAAGTCTAAGGGAATATCTAAGTCTCCCAGAAAGTTTGTAAAGGTATGTTGGATATGTGGAAAAGAATGGCACTACAAAAAGTAGTGTAGATCCAAAGTTGAGAAAAAAAACAGATCTAAAGAATCTCCTTCTACAAAAGAAAAGACCTCCAAGGAAGAAGGAGGGGGTGTGTACTTGGCTTCTTCAAGCACACATGCAAATCATGAGGCATGGTTGATTGACTCAGGTGCATCCTTTCATATGACTCTCCACAGGGAGTGGTTCTGTGAATATGAAAGGTATGGTGGAGGTAATGTGTTCCTAGGTGATGACTCGAAAACCAGAATCATAGGTCAAGGAAAAGTCAAGTTGAGGCTCATAGATGGAAGGATTAGAACACTACCTGGTGTTCTGCACATCCCAGGATTGGACATAAATTTGATTTTTGTAAGAAAAATGGATGATGTAGGGGTAAAAACAATATTTGAAAAGGAAACCTGCAGGATGGTTCGAGGAGCAATGGTGTTGCTGAAGGTAGTTAAGTTTGGAACTCTGTATAAGCTGCAAGGAAGCACTATTACTGATGGGTGTAATAGTTCCATTGTTCCTAATATTGGATTTGAATAAGAAAGAACTCCTCCAGTCTCTGGAGAAAAGGTTATGTTGTGGCATCAAAGGCTGGGGCATGTCGAAGAGAAGGGTCTTCGACTACTACACTGTAAAGGTATGGTTGAAGGTATGTATAACTACTCTCTAGATTTTTATTTTTGTGAACATTGTGTATATGGGAAGCAGAATTGGGTAAGATTCCCCTCTGTTGCAATGAGGGCAGAAGGAATTTTACAGCTAGTTCACAGTGATGTGTTTGGACCTGTGTTAGTTTCATGATTGGGAAAATCTGTGTACTATGTCTCATTTATAGATGGCTTCTCAAGGAATACTTGGATATATTTCCTCAGGAAGAAATCTGAAGTCTTTGACAGGTTTAAAGAGTTTAAGGATCTTGTTGAGAATCAAACAGAGAAAAGAATTAAGGTGTCGAGGATAGATAATGGTAGAGAGTTCAGTGGGAATGAATTTGAAGAATTATGTAAGAAGTGTGGTATAGCAAGGCATAAGACTACTCCATATACACCTCAATAGAATGGAGTTGCAGAAAGGATGAATAGGACATTGATGGAAAAAGTAAGGTGCATGCTCAGTTGTGTCGGGTTATGGAAAGAATTCTGGGTAGAGGGAGTGGGTACTGCATGTTACCTGGTCAACAGATCACCCTCATCAACATTGGATGAAAAGACTCCACGAGAGGTATGGACCAGTAAGAAACCTTCTCTCACACATCTCAAGGTATTTGGTTGTGAGGACTATGTTCATGTTCCAAAGGAAAACAATAGTAAGCTAGATAAGAAGACTGCAAAGTGTATCTTTATTAGGTATAAAGATGGTCTCAAAGGTTATAATATTTGGAACCCATAAATTAAGAAGGTTGTGCATAGCCAAGATGTTGTATTTATAGAAATGAAGGATGTTGTTAAACAAGAAGTCCTACCAAGTAAGGAAGAACCAGAGAAAATAGAGTTTGATTTAAAGGATGATGAATCAGACACTACATAAGAACATGAATCAGAAGAGGAAGATCCTCATATTCCAATATTGAGGAGGTCGGTTCAAGAAAGAAGGTTACCATAAAGGTATACTCCATCTGATTTCCATTCAAATTTTTCTTTGTCTATTACAAATGATGATCCTAGAGCTATCAGGGAGGAAGTGGATTCAGAGGATGGAAAGCTCTGGAAAAAGTCCATGGATGAAGAAATGGAAGCCTTGGATAAGAATGAGGCTTGGGATCTATTGGAGTTGTCGAATGAAAGAAATCTCATTGGCAAAAAATGGGTATTTAAAAAGAAGTTGAATGTAGAAGGCAAAGTGGAGAAATGCAAAGCTTGGTTAGTAACAAAGGGTTATTCCCAGGTTGAGGGAATTGATTTTGGTGAGATTTTTTCTCTTGTTGCCAAGTTAACTTCTATAAGATTTATGTTATCTGTTTTTGTTTCATTTGATTTTGAAGTAGAACAGATGGATGTGAAGACAACATTCCTACATAGAGATCTGGAAGAACAAATCTATATGATGCAGCCAGAAGGCTTTGTCGTGAAGGAAAAGAAGAAGTTGGTATGCAAGCTGAAAAATTCTTTGTATAGTTTTAAACAATCACCAAGGACGCGGTATCAAAAATTTGATACTTATATGCTGGGATTTGGCTTCACAAGAAGCAAAGAGCATCACTCTGTGTATTTTAAATTAATTGGTGATCATTTGATTTATTTGGTCTTGTATGTGGATGACTTGTTGCTGATAGGAAACAACAAGGAGATTATCCAGGATGTGAAAACTCAATTGTCCTCTAAATTTGACATGAAGGATCTCGATGCTTCAAATTTCATTTTGGGCATGGAAATTAAAAGAGATCGAAAAAAGAGGAAACTCTGGTTAAATTAGAGTAAATATGTCGAGAAAATATTGTAGAGGTTCAATATGCAGGAATGTAAACCGATCAAGGTCCCTATTCCTGTTGGTGTAAAGTTATATGTGGATCAGTGTTCCAAGACACATGAAGAGGAGGAGGACATGTCTCGTGTTCCATATGCGAGTGCAATTGACAGTTTGATGTATGAAAGGGTTTGTACTAGACCAGGCATTGCACATGTAGTGGGAGTTTTGAGAAGGTATATGTCAAAACCAGGGAAGGAGCATTAAACAACAGTAAAAAGGGTTTTCAGGTATTTGCGTGGCACTGCTAGCTATGGATTGTGTTACCAAGGAAGACTAGGATTGGAAAGAGTGTTGGAAATACATGGCTTTCTGGGTGCAGACTAGGATGGAGATATGGATTGTAGGACATCTACAAGCGGGTATGTGTTTAACCTATTTGGAGGAGAAATCAGTTGGATGAGCAAAAGACAGGTTGTAGTCGCACTTTCAACTACAAAAGCTGAATACATGGAAGCCACTCATGCAAGTAAGGAATCGACATGGTTACAAAGATTGTGTTCAGGTATTGGGTTGGTACAACAAGCTGTAAGGATAGACTGTGATAGTTAAAGTGAAATTTTTCTGGTGAAGAACCTGACTTATCATTCAAGGACAAAGCATATTGATATTCAATATCACTTTGTGAGAGACACGGTTGAAGAAAAGAAAGTGTTGTTGATGAAGGTGGACACTTTGAAGAATGTTGCAGATTCATTAACAAAATCTTTGATCACTAAGAAGTTATCTTAGTGTATAGGATCCATGGGCATTGTTGCCCTGGATTGTTGACTATGCAACCCTGTAACCCCCTGTGTGCAAAGAAAACAACAAGTGGGAGAATGTTGGGTATGTGTTATATTGTTTGCATGACTAGTTGTAGTGTCTGCTATGTTGCGTTGGGTGAACATGGGGGTTTTAGGGGGGGGGGGCTAGGCCCCCCCTTTAGGGGTTGCAGGGGTTCAACTTTTGCCTCGTTTTTCATGTCACCTCAATTTTCATGTCCATTGTTGGGCGATTTTTTGGTACATGGTTTTTGCCGATGGTTTTCTATTTCCGGTTAAGGATCTAGGGTTGTTGACTAATCCAAGTCATTGGGTTAGGGTTTTGGATGTCGATGGCTCCTATATTTATATTGTATTGTAAACAATGTATCACTGTGAATGAATATAAAATATGTTGGTTTTCCCGGTTTGGGTTTCCAGGGGAAAAATCTATGTGTAATGTGTGTGTTTTCCATTGTATCTTTTCTTTTCTTTTATTGAAAATCTGTTTGCAGTAAAATATTGTACAAGGTTAAAATCTACACCACCAACAGATCTTCCATCTTGAGCTTCCATAGCTCAAAAAATTTCCCATTAAATTTCTTGATCTCTATTTTCGAACTACTCGCTATTTCTTTTGCTTGAAGAATCAATACCACAGATCTCCCACTATAACAAGGCTTATCACATACCTGAGCCAAACCCTTAGCCACAAAGGAGTCCCCCTGAAGCCAATAACAATGCTGATACATAATGTATATTTTAACCTTGTACAATTAATTGCTACAAACATATTCTGAATAAAACAAAAAAGATACAATGACACACACACAGACATTACACGAAGATTTTTACCCTAGAAACCAAAACCGGGAAAACCAATTACCTGTTTAGAGCCACACCTCTAATATTATATTCATCATATATCCATTTTTTACAATACAATACAATATAGGATCCTGTGGCATCCAAAATCCCTAATCCATTGACCCAGATTAGTCAACAACCCTAATATAACACATACCCAACATATTTCCCTTCAAGGGTTTTACTACACATATATAGTGTTTATTTGTGAGCTTGTTTTGTGTTCATTACTATGATCATGTAAAAATTCAAATGTTGTACTAAAGCCTTTTGAGGCAAACCCCATGGGTAGATATTTGATTTCTTCATATTAGAAAACTTCAAATCCCTTCTCCTAAATCTAAAATTGACTTTTAGTGCCTTCCACATCTGATTTTGAAAATCCATGGATTCTCTTAAGATCTATACATATTGGTGCATTTTTTTGGTAGATTGACCATACATATGTCTCCAAAGAGGTCAAATGATAGAAGAATAACTATTGGTTCACCAAAATCGACCTTGATTTTCCCCATAAATGGAAGATTTTCTCCAGTCGATGTGAATTATTCATTTTCTGTAAGTTTTTTTGAAAACTAAAGAAAACTAAATGGAAATTATCTTTAAAAACCTTGATTTGCTCATTTGGTTATGAGAATATATTGATGCTTTAGTTTTAACGACGCCTTTAGTTCAAAACTCATTGCCTCTCAATATTAAATAATGATTTACTTAATATCCTTAGCCATGACATTCGGTGACCCCTCCATGTGGCCCACTTAAGGAGTGACACATGGTATGTATGCCATGCCATTGAAATGTGGCACAACCACAACTTATCATATAAGTTGTGCACTTACATATGGTTAGACACCCTCCCATGTCATCTCATGGCTAGCCCAGAAATCAACTTTTGGCCCAACATGAACTTTAATATGGAAACAAAAACATTCCCATGACTAGCCTTTTAGAGGCTAATTTCAGTTAGTAAGATGGTGTGAGTGGTTGTTGTCATTTTTCTTGTCACATTAAAAAGTAAAACATAGATAGAGTCATTAGTCATTTTAGGTGTATATTAACTTACCAAACACTATAAAAGTATCATTCGTCATCGATAGTTCACCTAGAATTTATTGAATATGCAAACTGTGTTTTGTTTTCCCATCAGTCAGGCCTCATGCATTGGTTTGTGCTTGTATTGCTAGTTAAGTTTCAATTGTGCTATTTTTTCTTGGCACACTATGACCCTCCTTGCATGTTCATAGAAATCCTTGAGGTCATAGTTCCTAATAGGATCTGAATGGTACAAATTCAAAGTTCCCAATAGGATCTCAATGGTGCAAATTCAGAGTTCCCAATAGGATCTCAATGGTGCAAATTTAGAGTCAATACAACCTTCTTTGACTCATTTTAGATACCAAATATTTTGGATTTTGGGGAGGCCATTCCCAACTTAACTTTGAGTCTAGGAACCCTACCATGTCATTAAAGGGCATATTAAAAATAGATTTCATCAAAAGTAGAAGCAATTTGCAAAATTTTCAACATTAACCCCTTTCAATGGTTGCTAGGCAAGCTCCACTTGAGCCAAATTCTACGTAGAAAATAAAAGAAATTATAAGGTCTTTTTTAGAAAAACAATGGTTATACATTGTAGTTGTTAGGATAATATTTCCAAGATGCCCTCATTTGTTCAATTCCAAGTTCATATGCTCCATTGATGACCTGTGCAAGTTTTGTGCCTCTCTAGGGCCAAATTTGAATGTTGCAACCTCAAAGTTGATATCATATTATGAACCAAAGCTAGAATGAAGAACTAAACAAGGATGACGTAGGGTAGTCTGAAATATTCCCTATGATGTATCGTATGCCCCTTTTCTATCCTTTATCAACGAGAACGACCTTTCACAAAATCTTGACTAGTTTTAGGGCAACAAATCAATGATAGAGATTCAGAGTTTATAAAGTGTTGTTGTTTAACAGAGGAATGAAAAGTAAATCTGGTGATATATCATGTGCCTCATTCCATGATCAATTGACTCATTTAGAGCCTTTGTAATCCTCTAAATTGGTTTCAAAGATGGGGTTCTAACAACCTACATAAAAAACCTTCTAAGTTTATAAATTGGGTCTTAACAATAGTAATTCAATTTTTTGGGTTGATAGGAGTGAAACACTCATCAAGAGATTTTTTACAATACCATGTTTTCTCCATTTCACCTCATTGTGACTAGGTGGCAACCTTCAAAAGGTAGGGTTATTGTGGGTTCCTATTAATAAAACAATTTTTTAGGGGCATGCATTCCTATATTAAAAAGAGAGGCATGTCAATGCTAAGTCAAAATTCTAAGCATGTTGCTAATAATAGTTAGCGAGGGATTTCAAGGAGTGTGATCCATGTCTCATTCTTACAATGTATGTCTTTGATTTGATCTCAAGTAGCCTAGGTCAAGTTGGCCAAAAAATAGTAGAGAGTTGGCAAATAGGGCATTAAATACACCTTTTGGCACATAGTTACAATTTTTTTAATAGAAAAAAGAGAGGGGAAAATGTGTTTTTGAAAAAAAAATGGATGTTGGAGGTTGGGAGAATTTAACCTCGACCTCATCCCCCTCCCCCTACCAAATTTTTTTGGCCCCCTCAACTAGCCAATGCACCCTCAAGCCAAGTCTTGAAAGGGAATTCACAATTATTGTATATAAGAGCTTTGACACCTACACCCAAGCCCACCTAGGAAAATGTGTCATCATCCTATGGCTAAAGTGGGGCACACAATTGATAAGAGGCTTAAATACCATGCATGCTTATGATGAAAAAAAAACATATTTTGGATTATCTCTTCCTTCTCCTTCAAGCATACCACCTTATTCCTCCCCTTTCCCATCAATAATTGAGGGAAGACATCACTACATTGTTGCAGAGGAAATCATGTTGACGAGACTCCATCATGAAACCCACATCAATGTTTTGTACAAGCATATGGTTTTCTCATTGTTGATTTAGTAGCTTTATACAGGTACATGATTTTCTAATTCTTGGTTCATGGTTAAAATTGTTGGTTTGTGGTTTGATGAACATTGGAATGCATATATTTGGTTTTAATTACGTTGAAGGCGTTCTTTAAGGGGAGGTTCCTTGCCCAATTTTCATCATCCGTTGAGGGCGTATCAAATCATGCCATGTGTCATTTTATACTTGACCTCCCTCCACCGCCCTGCTACACCATCACCCTTATCCTTCTCCTACCTAGTACCCAATTATCTTTTCACTGTGCTCAGATCTATTTTCTGGTTATATCCACCACCCAATTCCAAGGTTGCAGAGCCAAAAATTGAAACAATGAAGGAGTTAGGTTAGCCTAGGAGGGACTAAGTATACGAAGAATCGATAGGTTGTTTCTACCCCAACAATGGTCGAATACCCCCTCTACTGTAAGGCTATATTATGCATCTTCCAAGAGAATGATGATGTCTCTTCATCTCTCACATAGGACACACAACATCAACTTCACCTAGAACAACACATATTAATGGATACCAGTTTTACCATATTGGTTTTATGCACATGATACTTGGCTACCTGCACATTAAAAATTGGCATGCAGCACAAATCGGGTTGTGATTCAAACACATAGGACTCACGAACAAGACATGGATCTCTTCTTTCAATGGTAGAACAACAGGATGTGGTGGTAATCACAGGATGCACAATTGGAGGCATCGGGCACGCGTTGGATCTTGTGTTTTCTCAATAGAAATTTTGAGTGGTGGCCACAGCTCGATCCCTGACATCCATGGGAGGCCTCAACAAAAATTATCCTGCACTCCACCTCTTGGAAGTCGATGTCCTCTCGGACCAAAGCGTAGCCAACCTAGTGCGGGTCGTGGTTGACAAGTATGGGCGCATAGACATCCTCATTAATAACGTTGGCATGCACTATGTCGGGCCCCTCGCCGAGCTTCCCTTGGCTCTCCTCCATTCCACTTTTGAGATCAATGTATATGGTACATGCACATACCTTCTTGCCTAAAACAAACACCAGTTGGTCAAAAGTACTTACAAGAAAAAGGGGAAATTTAAATTTTGAGATCTATTCAACTTTACATGTTTAATGTGTGTTATAAAAGAGGTGGTGCCTCATATGATATCCCGAGCGGAGTGAAAAATAGTGAATGTTGGAAGCATCACGGCTTTGGCTCCTGGACCGTGGGCTTGTGCTTACGCTACTTCCAAAACAGTTGTTCATTCTTTGTCTGATGCTATGAGATTGGTTAAATGTTTTTTTTTTCATATCATTGTGCTAGAAAGGTGCCCTTCTTATTCTGGGAGTAAGCATTGTTCTCATTCCAAAAGTATTATGATGGAATTGTTAGTTTACAATATTTTGGTATATTTTTTGTTGTTGAGAAGTTGGCTAGTGAGCTATTTATTCTGTCACACCCCTTGCCCCCCTCTTGTAGGGGATGCAACTAGCAAGAGGACACAAACAATTTATCTGGGATTGAACTTTGGTGGGTATAAAACGCCCCACTTTATTATTTAATAAAGACCCTGCTTTACCATCCAACCAAGGCTCAAATGGGATTGTGATTTTGGGATTGAACTTTGTTGGATATGAAACACCCCACTTTATACTTTATTTTTTAATCAAGACCCTAATTTACCATCCAACCAAGGCTCAAATGGGATTGGGATCGATTGGTTTGATGTTTTATATTTTAGCCCCAATTGGGGTTAATTGAGGTTGATTGGTTTCATTTTGTATATTTTCTATATAAAACACAAATGAATTGGACCCAATTTTTGACGGAAGTAAATTGTATCGGTTGAAGTTGTGAATTGAGTGATCTCAATTCTAATTATAGCGGCAGCATGGTTCCTGTCAAGTTTCTATTTTGCATTTTGGAATTGTCTTCATTGTCAATTTGCTGAAAGATTCTTGTATTGTTTAGAATGGTTTCAATGTTGTTTCAAGGCAAGTTTCCAAGAGAACAAGATTATTTCTTTCATAATTTTTCTGCCAATTTTCTAGAAAAATAAATTTTATTTTATTTCATTAAACTCAAATTTGAGAGAGTTTGAGCATTGTTGAATAGAAAGAGGTTGGCATCTTCGATTTTTTTTATAGCTTCAAAATCTCAAAATCTCTTCTCCTCATCTTTTCTCCATTGTGGCATATAAATCCCAACATACCATGTTCCTTACACGAATTATGTTCCTTAAGCAAATTGGAAGGTTTCATTGTGATCCGAAATGGATATGAACACAAATGAACAGTTTTAAGACTCAATACCTACAAGGAAATTCGATAATTAATGAAGGTTAGTGAAAAACATAAAAAAAAAACATTGCAAACAAAAAAAGAAAATTAAATTAAAAAAAGAGAGGAAAATAAAAGAATTAAGTGAGAAACAAAAATGAAAATAGGAGAGGAAAAGAGAGAGAGGAATGAGAAATGAAAGGTTAGTCTCTTGGTCTTCGATTACCCCTAGCTCTCTTAGATCTTCATGTAACTTGATTTTCAAAAGGATTTTGCTTTTTTCTAGCTAAGAGGCGAGGAGGCACCAAAGCCATGAGCTGCATAGTAAATAGGGATTGCTGAAATGGAAACTGAACAACCATTTGAAGCTTGTTTTTTCGCTTGGGTTTTTAGGGTAAAGATGTTTTGTCCATTGTGAAATTGACTTCTCTATGGTTGATGAATTGTGGTGTGTTTGATTAATTTAGGGTTAAGGGGCATTCTCTTCGTTAACTTTTGAGTTGTGGTTTTCCATGTCATTCTCTTTAATTCATTGTTGTGGAAATATTGTTATTCAATTTCCCTATTGTGCTTGATTTAAAAAAAATCATGACACTACCTCTCCATTATATGCTTTAAATATTTCATAGAACAGGAACATGCTTTGAAGATTCGATAACTCGTACATGTGTATAGTACTACTATTTATGTTTTTACCATCTTAGCAGCTGCCTTAACCCCATTTTTTACCATCTTAGCAGCTATCGTAACCCTTATTATTGATGATCAACCTATAAGGACGCTACAAAATTTGGCATGGCATATTTATGTTGAACTACTCCTCCCAAATCCCTTTGATGATCAGGGATTCTAAATCAGTCTATTCTGGGTCGGCTGAATACCCACCCTTCCGATCATCGTTTTCCGAACATCCTAGCAATTTGGAAGCCAGGTAAGAGGATTCAACTTTTTCATATCTATGTCCTCAATCATTTCAGGAAAAAACAATAGTGTTGGTCCTTGGTGGCACGACAAGATTTTTGTGAGCGGTTCTGCTTGCAGTGGAGGTGTGCAGGGGAGTTACATGTATTAGAGTCCAGGGGGACATTATGTGAAACACTATAACTTTCTTTGGATATAGTGAATATCACAAGTAATATCCTTCTAGGAATTGGACATCCCACTCTATCGTCCGCTTCATAGCTTAGGGTTTCGGGATATTTATTCGAATGAGATATTTTATGACTTCAATAATCTGTACAAAGAGAGCATGGCTTGCAAAATAGGGTTTTTCAAAGTACTTTCGACGAAGGCTGTAGCGACCAAGGAAGAAGTTGAGGAGGATGAAGACCCTTCAAAGGGTTTTCTGGATAGTTTGTATAGGAGGATATCCAGAGATGGATATCAAAGCGTAGTGTCGTATCCGAGTTGGAAAGGTGGATTATGGAAGGGACAGAAATCGAGAAGGATGAATTAAAACATATTGTGAAGGGACTCTGAAAATATTATCAACCTAAGGAGGCTTTGGAGGTTTTTTTCTCATGCTTTCTATAATTTCTCGTTATCCTAATCTTTTACGTTGTTATATCATCTTTTAAAACAACATATTTTACAGTGTTTGCATAGGAGTTGTGTGGAGATAAGTGACATAAAATGCAGGGAAAATATAGCAAACATGGCCTTAATTCACTGGTATGGTCGACTAAGTGTGAAGCCACTATATTACTAGAAATGAGAAATATTTCGTCAGCAATGCACAATTGCAGGTTGTTCTAATTGGAGGGAAAGACAAATATCTTGGATTTGGTAGTCCAGATTTGGTTTTGTAGTCAAATTTGCATGACCCTGAAGGTTTTAGGTACACTATTCTTTACTTCAAGTTTCTATATTGAACTGTATTGTTGAATTTCGTGTAGACATGTATGTTGTGGTCTCTTGGAGTTTAGCAGCCCTATGATTGTGATCATGACACAACTGCACAACACAAAATGGATCTTTTTATCCAATATGTTTGGGGAAAACTCTTCACTCAAACTTTCCGCATTGTTTCCCTGGTAATGTGGATTAAAAGATTCATATGCAGTAAACCTATAATTAGGACTTTCATACTGGCTACGAACTACCTTTGGAGTCCTTTATATCCAATATTTTTGTTCACAGTCATATATATACAATTTTCCCATTCAATAAATTCGAGCACAAATATTTTAAGATTGGAGCGAAGTTTCCCCTGTCCACTTCTTCATAATCGTTCAATACTACGAAAATGACGGTCACAACTAAAAGGTCATTTTCTCTTGTCACTTACAAAATGTTATAACTTAATATGTAAATTTGAATATAGTATGTTACATTTTGATTTTCCTTGTATACAAGTAGGTGGTTGTATTGACATTACAAAAAGTAAATGGCTTTAAAATTGAGTAAACCATTGGCAACAAAACATTTGGTTGTAGTCATAAACTAAGTGATTCACTAGATAAAGTAAATGCCAAAATCTATTAAACCGTTGAGAACAACAACAACAACAAAAATACACAAATGTGAAGAAAATTCTTATATTTACATTCTTTCATTTCCTTACATAATATTGATGCAAATTGTTACAATGTAACTATTTCAATATATTTTTCCGAACCTCCAACAAAGTTTTAGATTAAAAATGACTTAGTCTTGCAAATCAGAGGAAATTGTGGGTACTTTCTCCCTCTCCCTTACTTTAGCGGGTACTTTCTCCATGTAAATAGGTGGTCGATAGCTCAAGGCATTGAGTCTGAAAACTATGGATGACCTTCTTTTATAGAATCTTCCACTCATGTTTATGTTATGTTCTATGACCCACTTAGGGTTTCAAATTCTATTCCAGGTTTTCTTATGATTTGTTAGTAATTGTGACCCCTTTTATGACAGAAATATTTATAAAAACCTAACTCGAAATTTCTTTTCATTGTTTTTATGAATATTTAGGTTTGCAGTTCATTTCATCGTTTGCAGTTCTTTCGTCCGTTGTAGAAAATAACTAATATTTGTAAAAACTTATTGACTATTCATCATAAAACTCCACAAGAGTGGGTACTTTCTCGATGTAAATGGGTGGCGAGAATATCATTTTTTTCAAGTGCTTTGGTCATTTTTAAAAATATTTAGGTTTTTATAACTATTTTTCTTCCTGGACAATTTTGTTATTGCAATTATAAAGCTTTCTTTGATATTTTGTACCTTACAAACCTATTATGAATCCTTATCATGTACGGGTTTGGAATGAATAACAAAGGCGGAGAAACGACGAAGGCTTATACACCACCTTCCCTTTAAATATAAATATTTAATACCCTAATAAGAATCGCAACTCGGATATACTTTAAAATAAATTTCTTTCTTGGTTAAATCTTCAGTTTCAATACGAGAAACCTAAGATTTAGGGTTGCAAAGAAAACTTCTTGAGTGACTCTTTATTTCTTGTCTCATATGCCAGATTACCTACCAAGCGATCCACTCGCTAATAACTTGAAACTACAAACATTCAAAGTTCAGTTGTTATATTTGGATAAAATATTTATGCGATAAATCAATGGACTTTACATTAGTGGGTTTTACAGAATGTCCATGGGTGGATGCTTATTCACTTTGTGGAAATAAAAATAAGGTTTTATTTGTTCTGTATCCTTTTTCTTACACTTTTCTTATGAGAAAAGCAAGTTGTGACTATGCATGCTAAATATGTGACTGAGTAGCCATATAGTGAATTTCCATGGTTTTGGTTACTCTTTCACATTGCTATCTTATTTATTGGCTATTTTCTCAAGTATTTGTAATATTTTTTATTTCTTCTACCATAAAATTATAATATAAAAAAATATCTTTTTTTTTCTTAATATATCTATATTTATCTGGTATTTTTTTGAGCATATATTTACCATAAAATTATAATATAAAAAATAATTTTCATTTCTTTCCCAACATATTTATCTGTATTTTCTCTGGCGTTCCCTTTCCCTTGCTTTAAGGGGTATTCTAGTTATAAAATCATGTTGGTTTATATATATATTCAATGGGGAGGGGGAAGATGGGGCTCTGCGGTTTTTCACGCCCCTGCAGTCACATCCTGTCTTTTCCATTTTTTCATAGGCATTAATGCCTCAAGCCCGTCTCCCCTTGTATACCCATGAGAATCATGTGTAATCCTGCCCAGGGTTGGAATTTGA
>ML826722.1:0-13454 GCA_009831015.1 Picea engelmannii
AAGCTATTTGGATGGTGGCTAGATTCCAAGCAACACCAAAGGAGAGCCATGTTCAATCTGTAAAAAGAATCTTTAGGTATTTAAAAGGAACCATAGATCTTGGTTTGTGGTACCATAGCAATGATTCATTCACTTTAAAGACCTATTTAGATGTTGATTGGTCAGGCAGTGTAGATAATATAAAAAGTACAAGTGGAGGAGAATTCTTTTTGGGAGAATCATTGTTAGCTTGGATAAGCAAGAAACAATCCTCAATTTATCTGTCTAGCATTGAAGCTGAGTCTATTGCAGCAACAGAATGTTGCACACAAGTGGAATGGATGAAAAAAACCTACAAGACATAAAAATAGTCTTTGAAGAACCTACTATTATCCACTATGATAATACAAGCGCTATAAGTCTCTCCAAGAACCCTGTTTAACACTCAAAATCAAAACACATTCCCATAAAGTACCACTATCTAAGAGATCAGGCTGAAAATAAGAACATTAAATTAGAATATGTTCCAACATAAGAATAGGTGGAAAATATTTTCACAAAACCCTTAAGTAGAGATCGATTTGAATATATCAGGAAAAAATTGGGAGTAATCCTTCTTACAACCTAAATCTCTCAAAATAAATAAAAATGCATCAATTGGCACCAAATCATGGGGAGACAACAATTAATGTCAAAAGGAGTCATTTAGTTATGACAGGAAAAGTGTGATTGCAGGAGTAATTACCAATGGTCAAGACTCTGATCATAAGTATTTAGACAAACAAATCATAGGAGGAGAAACCCTTTGCCATTGATGTCAAAGGGGGGGAGTAAATTCAGAGGAGAAAAGCATCATCACAGGGGGAGTATGTATGAAGTTAGAATGTTTCCCTCAATGACAAAGGGGAAGATTGTTGGACATATTGTTATTAATTTATTTTCATTGTTGACAACAAGTGGATGATGCATATGAAGCTCAGAAATGAAAGCAGAGTACATAAGCGAATGAAGAAAAAATATCAGGAGGGTTAGCGAATGAATATCAAAGATCAGGAGGAGGAGAAAACAGTATGCAGAGATCAAAGCCTGGAAGGCAAAGCGTAAGCTCAGGGTGAGAAGCCTCAACAACCATCTGATAAAGAAATTAACCGTGTTGATCATCTCATATTATGGATGTTTGTCATATGAGTGACCATGGGCTTGAGGACCATTAGAGGATCATGACCATTGGATATGAAATCCATATCAACGGCATGGATGAATTGTGGAGAGAGAAAGAAGAATTAAAACAACTCGCTAGTTCTAAACCTGCAATTGGTCTAGATCGTCTGATCTTATAAACCCAAATATCGACGACTACAGTTGATCTAACAAACGATCAGATTAAGTTAGATTAATTCGTGACCATCGAATGCACAATCACCAGATCAACGATAGGGATAGATTGCGGAGATCAAAAGAAGAATTAAATATCGTTCTATTTCCAATCTCACAATTAGTCAAGACCATCAGATCTTATAGCCTCGAAGATCGACAATTGTGGTTGACTCACCAACAATGCAAAATTCAAATTGCAGAGTTTGGGTGTTGAGTTAAATCACTCACAAGTTGTGGTTCCACAATCATCATCGACCATTAATCTTCTTTGAAGAGTCCACATCGTTCATTGGATCACTTTTGAGTGGAAGGACAGGATAAGCAGAAAGATATGAGATCTCGATTATCTAAATTCTCGTCAGCCATCAGATTAAAATTAAGTGGAAGGATAAGATAAGAATAAAGGATGAGTTCTCTATTAACTGAATACCCATCAATCGTCAGATCATTCTAATTATGTGAGGAGGTTAAGCTCCGAAAAAATCTCACTTCAAAATTTTAAGTTTGATATTTGAAATTCCCGAAGCCCGGAGACTCGGAGAGCCGAAATAAATTCTCACCACCAGGTCATCCAAAGTAAGCCTCAACCGTCTGATTCAAGAGGACATGTGGCAGAGCACTTCAACATACCACATCATCAAGGAATTGTGGGATATCTACATCAGCAGACCACGTCAGCAAATACATATGGTAGGTCACGTCAGCAAGGACGTGTGGTAGACCACGTCAGCAAGGACATGTGGCATACCAAGTCAGCAAGGACACATGGAAGACCACGTCAGAATACCATATCAACAAGTACACATGGCATAATAATATTATGACATGTGTCAAGAGGAAATTGGCTTAATAATATTATGACATGACATCAATAAGTTACATCACTCCAGAAGAATTACTTCGAGAGTTTCACAAATAACAAATGAAAAAAGCTCCAAAGCCCCAAAGGACGAAATCCCAAAGTAAACATGGTTCTTCTGGTCTAAAGAAAAAATTCGGGATCATTCTCATCCGTCAATATACTACAGTGGAAGGATAGTGTAAGTATAATAGTCGAAGACCTAAAGTAAATGGTGACCATCCATCACGATGCTTGATTAAGTCCTATTCGTCAAATTAAACAATGAAAGGATGAGTGTAAGGATTAAATCAGACCATTGATTTTCTTCCATGAAATAAACCGTCCGATCTGATTTGAAGGTTTGAAAAGTTGAAAACCCAAAGTTCTGAAGTGCAAAGTTCCTTCAGCCGTCCATCTCATCAGAAGATTGAATCGTAATCGTTGAATTGATAAGTGCTCATGTGCTCATTTGGCATAGTGTCTGGTCACCATTGTTGGTCATATGATATAAGAGATTTAAATGAAAATATAATACGTCACTGTAATTGGTAAACTCATGGTTCTGTAATGCTCGGTCACATGTAATGGTTTGAAGGAACTGCCTCCGCAGAGTTTGGTTTCTGTGAAAATAACATAGATTCGGGATTGACTTTAAAATATGAAATTGATCCATATGTGATCAATTTACAAAAATACTTCACAGTAAAATTAATAATCAGTGATTATGGTTAAGTGAAACAAAGAGGTGCGAAGGTTCAAAACCAAGGGACACAGTGTATCACTCTCACACCATTTTGAAGAATATATAAATGAGGAAGAATATTGAGATTAAGAGTGTCTTTGTAGTCTGAATTAGAGAATATATTAAATAAGAGAAGAAGAGAGATATGCAGTAAAGACTTGAAACAAAAGTTTGTGTAGATTCATAAAATAAGGGTGGTTGGGTGGTGCAAGGGCAGGTTGGTTTCTGCAGAGGGAGTTGGTTCTTCCTTGTCAGTTGTAACTGACTAAATAGGGGGTTGTAGCCTCCTACCAATTGGTGCTGGTGAACTAGGGTGTGGGTTCATCCTGATCAGTCAGTGCTGATAAAAAATGAAGTACATCTTCCTTCTATGTAACATGTAAAACAAATTTTAAAGTTAATAGAAAAGAGTTTGTGGTTTTCCCAATTGGGTTCCATGATAAAAAACTGTGTTAAAATTTTGTTTGCATTAATAAAAGAAAAAATGTTATAATTATTGTGTCACTGATTCACCCTCCCTCCTCTCAGTGACAGGATATGATCCTTCAATTGGTATTAGAGCGAGGTTTCTTCAACACAGTCTAACAAACTTGAAGGTAGATCCTGAAGATGGATCAACAAGAGTGTATGTCTAACAACAAAGAACCATTATTCAATGGAGGAGGCTATGCTCTGTGGAAAATAAGAATGAAAAACTTCATGTTGGCTCTTGGTTTTGATATCTGTCAATTTGTTGTAGATGGTTACACTGCACCAACTACTCCACCCGAAGATGTTGCAAGAAAGAATATCTGTAATGACAACTCAAGAGAAGTTAATGGAATTCTAGGAGGGTTGACTAACTCCATTTGTGTGAAGGTTATGCATTTCAAATCAGCCAAAGAAATATGAACAAATTAGAGGTTGTATATGAAGGAGATGACAAAGTTAAGGAAGCCAAGCTACAGACCTATAAAACCTAGTTTGAAAATATGAAAATGAAAGAAGAAGAAAATATTGTTGAGTAATTTCATAGGGTAGATTAAGTGGTTAGCTCAATTAGAGTGGAAAGAGAAGAAATTACAGATAAACCCATTGTGAAAAAAATAATGTCATTACCTATAAGATATTATGAAAAGATTTCTACAATTGAAGACAGATATGATCTAAACACACTCACAGTTGATCAACTCCATGGAATTTTTACAGAATATGAAATGAGAACAGAGAATGATAAATCAACAAAAAATGAAACATTTTTCAAAGCATTTGAGACAAACATAAATCAGAAGAAAAAACTTCAATCCAACCATGATGAATAATTTGATGTGGAAGAATACAATTTCATTAAAAAACTTCAGAAAGGATCAGAGAGATACAAAGGAAAGTTGCCTTTCAAATGTTTTAACTGTGGCAAGGTTGGGAATTTTTCATCCAAGTGTCCCTATCCCAAGGAGGACCCTGAATATGAAGAAAACAAAACAAAACAATAAAGGAAGGAAAAACCCAACTACAAGAAAAAGTTTTACAAAGGGAAAAAAAAAATTTACTCAAAAGAAGAAAACAATAGTTCATCTGAGTCTAGTGACAACGATGAATCTGATGATGATGAAGTCATTTTTTAGGTATTGAAGAATCTAATGAGATAGGAAAAATTAAACATGAGAAAAATTTAGAAGATGAAGCAGAGGTTAACATGGAGGAAGAACTTCTTAGTGCCTTGGATGAATTAAGAAAATACAAAACCAGATATAGACAACTAAAAAGTTTTGTAGTTGAACAAAAGGAAAAACATGAACAAGAAGAAAAGGAGATGGAAAAACTCATGAGCAACCTGAAAAACTAAATCCTAGAAGCAAATAAGATCGAAGAAAGTATGGAAAAATCTCTTAAAGAAAAACAAATAACCTGTGAAAGAATGGAGGCATAAATAGTTCACCTAAGAAAATAACTGGATGCAAAAATCATTCAAAAAAGATATGAAAATAGCTCTAAAATATTAGATAAGATTATTACCATGCAAAGGGATTCAAGTAATAAAAATGGAATAGGTTATTCTAAAAAAGAAAGCCAAGTTAACTCAAAATCTTATGCAGATGCTCTCCTCAGTACATTAAATAAGAAAAGTGAAGAGAATAAAAGTAATGATCAGAACTCCAGAGAATCACTTCCACCCATTAGCAAGGAAGACAAGCCAATACCAAAGAAGTTTTATCTAAACAGATATCCTCACATTTTCCTTGGTTATTTCTTTGCATGCTCTAATTTCGGACACAAAGCTATAAATTGTAGAACATATAGAAGGAAAAATATGAAGGTTAATAACTATATCCTTAAGGATAACCAAACATTAAATCGAGTTAAAAGCATAAACTATAACTCTTTTGCACCTCTACAAGAAGGGGACCTAGAATGCTTCAAATGTCATAACTATGGACATAAGGCCTTTAATTGCAGATTAATGGAAGTCTCAGAACAACCAAAGTTCATTAGAGAGCAAAAGAAACTTTGGAGAGAAAAAACATCAAAAAAGGAATGTCTTATTTCCCTAAAATCTCAAGATAAAAAAGATCTCTGGTATGTTGACAGTGGGTGCTCAAAACATATGACAGGTAACAAGGACATGTTTTTAGACTTAAAGAAACAAAAAAGGAAAGTTACATTTGGTGATAATGCTTCAGGTAACATACTTGGGAAAGGCATTGTGAGTTTGGGAAAAAACAAGACAAAAATGTGCTACTTTTCGAAAAACTAAAGCCTAGTTTATTAAGTGTCAGCCAAACCTGTGATCAAGGGCACTTCTGCATCTTTGATTCCCAAAAATGTGAGATTAGGATAGAAGACACAAGAAAATTAGTTGGTATTTCTCCTATAACTCCTGAAAGTGTATATATACTAGATGCAAAATTGAATGAGGAGTGCCATATAAATTTAGTAGATGAAAGTTGGTTATGGCATAGAAGGTAGGGGCATATTAATTTTGAAAATCTAGAGAAATTCAACAATATTAGTGCAGTAAGAAACTTGCCAAAGATCATAAATCCCTCAAATGCTATGTGTAGACACTGTCAACTAGGGAAGCAAACTAGAATAAGGCTCAAGACAAAAGAATACTCAACCTAAAAACCTTTAGATCTTTTTCACACTTACCTTTGTGGGTCTACAAGGACCAAGAGTTTGCAAGGAGAGTCCTACTTTATGTTGTTCATTGATGATTTTACTAGAATGGGTTGGATATGTTTTCTCAAAGAAAAATCATAAGCACTTAAAAAATTTCAAGCCTTTAAAACCCTTGTTGAAAATGAAAAAGAGAAAAAAATCAAATGTATTAGATCAAACAATGGTGGTGAGTTCACCTCAAAAAAGTTTGATATTTTCTATGAAACCCATGGAATAAAAAGACAACTCTCTACTACCAGAACACCTTAGAAAAACGAGATTGTTGAGAGAAAGAATAGAACAGTTCAGGAGGCTGTAAGGACTATGCTCAATGAAGAAAAATTGTCTAATGGATATTGGAGGGAAGTTGTAAGCACATAAATATACATATTGAACAGAGGTCAGCTCAGGATTAATATTAATAAGACTCCTTATGAACTATGGTTTGGAAGAGTTCCATCAGTAAAATACTTCAAGTTCTTTGGAAGTAAATGCTACATCAAAAGACTTGATGAGAGTCTTGGAAAATTTGATGCCATATCTGATGAAGGTATTTTATTGGATATGATTCTAACAAGAAAGCATACATATGCTACAATATTAGATCACATAATATTTTTGAGAGTGCATATGTCAAGGTGGATGACCTAAAAACGATAAGGATCAAAAATCAAGAGACTATACTTGAAAGTGAAGATGAAGATGACGATGAAACAATTGGCACACAAGTAGAAGAAGTAGAAGAGAATAAAAAAGAAAGGGAAGAGGATGATATGAATACTATTGAAGATGAATAATATAGTAAATATGGAGAGATAAGAGAAGAATTCCCAAGAAGAGAGACAAAGACACCCTCAAGAATTACTCTAAAGAATCATCCTGAAGAACTAATTATTGGAGAAATGAATGATGGAGTGCACACAAGAAGACAATTGTTGTATCAAACAAAAATAGCATTGTTGTCACATTTTGAGCCTAGCTCAATCAAAGAGGCATGTAAAGATGAGAATTGGATCAAATATATTAATGAAGAATTTGACCAAATTGAAAAAAATCAAACTTGGGAACTAGTTCCAAGACCAAAAAACAAAAATGTCATTGGAACTGAATGGGTGTATAAAAACAAAATGAATGAGAATAGGCAAGTAATCAAGAACAAGACCATATTGGTATGTAAAGGGTATGCTCAGTTTGAAGGAGTATACTATGAAGAAAGCTTTGCACCTGTGGCTAGATTCGAGGCAATTAGGATGTTCCTAGCTTTCTCAATCTACAGAAAATTTAAAGTATACCAAATGGATGTCAAGTTAGCATTTCTCAATGGAAAATTAGAAGAGGAAGTCTATATTGAGCAACCAAAAGGGTTTCAATTAAATAAAAAAGGAGAATATGTTTGTAAATTAAAGAAAGCACTATATGGGATAAAACAAGCACCCATAGCATGGTATGCAAGGCTATATTCTTACTTACAAAAACAAGGCCTCAAAAGGGGATCAACAAACAACAATATTTACTGTAAAATTGATCGTAATAACATGATTATTGTGAAAGTATATGTTGATGATATTATATTTGGCAGTGATGATGAAAAAATGAGCAAGAACTTTGCTAGGATGATGTAGCAATAATTTGAAATGTCTTTACTTGGTGAACTGAATTTCTTTCTTGGATTACAAATAATACAGTCCAAAAGAGGAGTCTTTATCCATAAGTCAAAGTACGTTAAATATATTCTTAAGAGATTTCAGTTAGAGGATTGCAAACCTTTTAGTACACCTATGACAGTTGGATGCAAACTAAGAAAGGATGATGAGTCCAAAGATGTAGATCCAAAACACTACAAATCAATGATTGGGAGTTTGATCTATGTAACAACTTCTAGACCTGATGTCAAGCAAGTAGTTGGGATGGTGGATAGATTACAAGCAGCACCAAAGGAGAGCCATGTTCAAGCTGTAAAAATAATATTTAGGTATTTAAAAGGAACCATAGATCTTGTTTTGTGGTACCCTATCAAGGATTCATTCACTTTAAAAGACTATTCAAATGTTGATTGGGAAGGTAGTGTAGATGACAAAAAAAGTACAAGAAGAGGAGCATTCTTTTTGGAGAATCATTGGTATCTTGGATAAGCAAGAAAAAATCCTCAATTTCTTTGTCTAGCACTGAAGCTGAGTATATTGCAGCAATAGAATGTTGCACACAAGTGGAATGGATGAAACAAACCCTACAAGACATCAAAATAGTCTTTGAATAACCTATTATTATCCACTGTGATAATACAAGTGCTATAAGTCTCTCCAAGAACCCTCTCCAGCACTCAAAATCGAAACACATTCCCATAAAGTACCACTATCTAAGAGATTGGGATGAAAATAAGAACATTAAATTAGAATATGTTCCAACACAAGAACAAGTGGCATATATTTTCACAAAACCCTTAAGAAGAGATGCATTCAAATATATTAGGAGAAAATTGGAAGTAATCCTTCTTCCAACCTAAATCTCTCAAAATAAATAAAAATGCATCAATTGGCACCAAATTAGGGGGAGACAACAATTAATGTCAGAAGGAGTCATTCAGTTATGACAGGAAAAGTGTGATTGCAGGAGGAATTACCAATGGTCAAGACTCTGATCAGAAGTATTTAAACAGACAGATCATAGGAGGACAAACCCTTTTCCATTGATGTCAAAAGGGAGGAGTAACTTCAGAGGAGACAAGCATCATCACAGGGGGAGTATGTATGAAGTTAGAATGTTTCCCTAAATGAAAAAGGGGGAGATTGTTAGACATATTGTTATTAATGTATTGTCATTGATGACAACAAGAGGATGATGCATATGAAGCTCAGAAAGGAAAGAGAAGTACATAAGAGAATGAAGAAAAAATCCCATGAGGGTTAGTGAATGAATATCAAAGCTCAGGAGGAGGAGAGAACAACATGTAGAGATCAAATATCGGAAGGAAAATTGTAAGCTTAGGGTGAGAAGCCTCAATAATCGTCTGATCAAGAAATTGACCGTGTTGATCGTCTCATATTACAAATGTCAGTCATATGAGTGACTATGGGCTGGAGGACCATTGGAGGATCGTGACTGTTAGATCTGCAAGCCAGATCAATGACATGGATGAATTGTGGAGAGCAAAACAAGAATTAAAACAACTCGCTAGTTTTAAACCCATAGTTGGTCTAAATCATCATATCTCATGAACCCAAATATCAACGACTTTGGTTGATGTAAAAAACTATCAGATTAAGTCGGATTAAGTTGTGATCATCAAATGCGTAATTTCCAGATCAAAGACAGAGATGTATTGCAGAGATTGAAAGAATAATTAAATATCATGTTATTTCCAATCCTGCAATAGTTAGGACCGCCAGATATTATAGCCTTGAATATCGACGATTGTGGTTGACTCATGAACAATGCACAAATTCAAATTGTGGAGTTTGGGTGTCGATTTAAATCACTCGCAAGTTGTGGTTCCACAATCATCGTTGATTGCTAATTTACTTTGAAGAGTCCACATCATCCATTAGATCACTTTTGACTGGAAGGACAGATAAATAATACCATAACAGAGAGCACTTATCTTTATAAAATATGACACCAAATGGTTGAATACCAAGTACGTTCCACCCAACCATAGACATTATTGCTCCAAATCTCAACAACAGTGTCACCCCCGAGCCAGGGCTATGAATCCACAAGTATAGTTCCAGAGTGTTACTTGGCTTCCCAAAACAGTCAGCACTCAAGCTCTCATAGGCTTTCCCAACACTCACAGCAATCCAAGTACCCAGATCTCTTCTACCCAGCCTACACCACCCAAGAGAATGGACCTCCACCCTTGTCTTCCATGCAGTCCCTTAGGCAGTCCTTCTCCTTCTAGGGCTCCAACACAACTGGTCCAGAATCTCAATGTTGGAACTCTTAGGACTCGTAGCTATGAACAAAGTTGGACACAGGCCAATGCATCTCAGACATGAAGACCTCAATTCATGGCTAAATTACTCTAGTGACCCTTATAGCCAAGGATACCATGGCTGCTCTTCAGAAGTTCGTTTTCTTTTCCTAAGCCAAGACATCGATGAGGATGGATCAATGAGTGATAGGTAAGGACAGGATGAATGAAGGAGTGAGTAAATGAATGAACTCATGAACCAGTGATCAAGTGGATGAGTGATTAGAGAATCAATGAACTAACATGCAATGAACGAACAAGCCATCATTTGAACCCCCATCAGACCAGAGGCAGGTTTAAGTAATTCGTGGGGAATCAAGAACCTCTTAGCCTTCCCCAAGAATCCCATGTAACTGATCCACTCCCTTAGAAAAAAAGGGTAATTAAAATAGGAATACACATTTTTCCCCTCAAGCCCCCTCTCTTGTGGAATAATATCCCTCCTATAGCTCTAGTCCATGTCCATCTAGAAGCCAACAATGTATTTATTAGTAATAATGATCAAAACATTAAATTTATTGGGCACACCATCCTTTTAATAATTGTTTGGGTACTCTGGCCTCTCAGCATTGTAACAATACATTATTTAAAATGGGGGTTCAAAACCCATGGTGTTACATATGCTTACCTTTTTCTAGAGCTAATAAATATGCACATGTAGATAGAACACCAACCATGGTGATTGAGTTGGATTTTATGCCTAGGACTTGTGTTTTGTTGAATACTATCAAGGCTTCATGGGGACCTAATGATTCGCATTCCAATCAAATAATTATAAGGCTTTAGGATGATGGAGAATATGTGAATAACCAATAATGATTACCAAAACATCTTGTTTAGGTATTATTTTGAACAATTAGTGGGAAATTCTAAACCCCCACATGCACTTCTTACTTTTTTCTAGAGCCAAATTCCATAATAAATTCACTTCTTATTTCTTAATCATGGATGTAAGATTCCATGACTATCAATTTAGATAATATATAGTATAAAACAAATTATTCTCATGTTGGAACCTTGTATTTGGTTTATATAAAGGCTCATGTCATTGACAAGTCTAGGAACCCGCACCAAGTTACTGACTAAGTATTTTTCGCATTTCATTTTTAACAAGTGTTTATTAATTCTATCCCAACCGACAATGATTGAATTGCATTTATACATTACAATTTCCCACAATAATATTACATGCAAATCCAATTTGCATTGCATAACCATTTATCTACTTACCTTAGTCAAGAGCCAATAAATATGCACATGTAGACAAAACATTGACCACAATGTTTGAGTTGGGTTTTATGCCCATGACAACTTACATTTTGTTGAATAATGTTAAGGCTTCATGGGTACAACGACTTTGTGAATAACCAATAATGATTTCATTCCAAGGATCAACTCATTTGGTTCCAAGGCCAATAAATATGCAATGGAACACTAACCATGATGATTGAGTTGGTTTTTATTCCTAGGACATGCATTTCATTGAAGAATGTCAAGGCTTTGGGAGCCAATGATTCCATTGCAATTAAAGAATGTTAAGTCTTAACAGAGATTTCCAATCTAGGAATAACTTGCAATGATTGCAGTCCATGACCCAAAATCCCATTTAGGTATCTTTTGAACAATTAGTGGGCAATGCTAAAATCCCCATGTGAACTTCTTACCTTGTTCCAAAGCTAAATTCCATAACCAAATACAAATGTTATAGCATAACCGTAGATGTAAGATTCCATCAATATTAATTTAGATCAGATATAGTGGAAATAGTTTTGATTATGGTGTTAAATCTTACATTTGGTTGTTAGCATGAATCATGTCAATGATGAGTCGAGGAAACTCACCAAGTCAACATGGATTAAGTTCTTGCTACATATCAATCCTAATAATGGTTTACTAATTCTATAATAATTATTAATTATTGCATTGCATTTCTACAAGATCACTACCCATAAAAACATTACATTTAAATCCAATTGTTATTTCATAACCATGGATCAATTTACCTTATTCTAGACACAATAAATTTACACATGTAGGTAGAACACTAGTGACAATTAAGTTGGTTTTATGCCTAGGACAACTTTCATTTCATTGAAGAATATCAAAACTTCATGGGGATTCCTGGCATGGGAATAACTAGAAATGATTGAATTGCATCAACCTACTCACCTTATTCTAGAGCCAATAAATCTACAGATGTAGGTAGAACACCAACCAAGATGATTACATTAGGTTTTTTGCCCAAGACATGCATTTCATTGAATAATGCCAATATGTCATGGGGAACCAATGATTGAATTCCAATTTAAGAATGTCAAGGCTTCATGGGAAGGGTGAATATAGTAATAACCAACAATGATTGTATTCCATGACCCAACATACCATTTAGGCATTCCTTTGAACAATCAATGGGAAATTCTAAAATCCCCACATGAACTTCTTGTCTTGTTACAAAGTGAAATTCCATAACGAAAATGCACTTATTATTGCACAACCATGGATGCTATATTCCATGAGTATTAGTTTAGATCGGATATAGTGAAGAGGATTTTGATTATGGTGTTGGAATCTTTCATTTGGTTCCCAACAAGGCTCATGCCATTAAAAAGTTGAGGAACCTCTCTAAGTCACCGTGGACTAAGTCCTGAATGCATTTAATTCCCAACAAGGGTTTACTAATTCTATTGCAAATAACAATGATTGTATTCTATTTCTAGAAGACATTGTCCATAATAACCTTATTTTCAAATCTATTTTTTATTGAATAGCCATGGGTTTTCTTACCCTGTTCTAGAGTCAATAAATTTGCACATGTAGACATATCACTAACCACAAAGATTGAGTTGGGTTTTATTCCTAGACAATTTGGATTTCACTAAGAATTCCAACACATCACTAGGATGGTGAATCTAGGAATAACCAACAATTATTAAATTCCATGGACCTTCTTACCTCACTCAAGAGTTGAACTAAAAATAAACTAAATAGCTTACCTAAAAAAGATAAATTAATAAAATTCCAAATAGGTAGTTATTAAATCATTTTTTTCTAGGTTACAAAGCCCAAGGAATCATCATAGACATAATCTTGTGATACCATTGTTTTTCCCTGCTTATTAGACTTGCAACTATTAGTGGTTCCTAAATTTGTGATTGAAATAACCTATTTCTTCAACATAAGTACTCTAAAAGAAAATAAGTAAATAACATTCAATAAAAATTAAACTACAACTGCAACATATACAAAACATACACAATACCTCACCTCAGAGTGCCCCCCTCAAAGGTTCAACTTGTGCACTTGCTACAAAATTCCCACACACTCTTAAAAGGAAATCATGCACCCTAAGGATATTTGACATATATATGAAGTGAAAGAGTGTTAGAATAGTAACAATATATGTACCC